>JASANN010000246.1:1982815-2045402 GCA_031762395.1 Calameuta pygmaea
AGAGAGAGAGAGAGAGAGAGAGAGAGAGAGAGAGAGAGAGAGAGAGAGAGAGTTCCGGAAAAAAAAATGCTTTGCGTAGGAAGCAGGAAACAGTTGCCGTGGCCGCTCGTGCGCCTGCCTACGTGTTATTAACACGAAACAGCAGTGTGGATATACATGTAACTACACAATGCAATTCCGAATTTGAAAGCTAGCGATACCAGTGCGCGCAGTATGGGAATCGCCGTTGCCTCGCATTTATGAAAAGCAGGTGACACGAATCGATTTTTTCCATAGTTTTGTCCCATTGGTGATAGTCCAGTCGTTACGAAGGAATTCCCAGCAGGTGGACGTCGGGCCCTTCGACTGTGGGTCCCCGTTCTTCCGTCAGAAGGGCAAAAGGGCAAAAGGGCAAAGTGCTTCCTCGAATCGCACTGAGCGTCGCTTATAAATCGTCGATTAGAGAAGCGCGGCAAATGCGTGGACTAATTAGCGAGCGTGAAATCAAGGAGAGTCGATGCGCTCGATCTGCGTCCTCCGTTACTCGCGTTTGCGTGGCCGGACGGCTGCGTCTGCGCTCGCACTGCGTCACAGTTGTTATCCCTAACCACCTTAACGGGCGGAGCCGCTTAACCAGGGCCGCTTCTAGCGAATTTATCTCGCACCAATTCCAGTTCCAGTTTTAGCTGGAGTATCGAGCCAGTAGCTTTATTGGAGTAAATCGATCGATGGACCAAGCCCCTCCCCCCCCCCCCCGTGTAAGGGTCGATCGTGATGACGTAGATTGGCGGTGAGTCCTGGATAATTCATGAATGCCAAGGACGATATATCGTGATGGTCCAAAGTGTCGGGAAAGGGTCGGAGGATCTGATTGAAGCTGCAGGTACCGTCCCTGGGACGCGGAGATATCATTGGGGTAACCGTAAACTCTAATCCTCGGAGACGTTGACTGATTTACGCCGGCCGCGGCGACATATTCCCGTATGCGCGGAAGAATGAAAAAAGTCCTCGGCCCGAAGGTGCTCGAAGGAGCGCGAAAGACCGAATGAGTACTGGAAAGAGCGATCCGGCCTTTTAAATAAAAAGCAAAAACGAAATTCGGCGGTAAATCACTGGGACTGTTGCACGGGCAAAAGGTAGAGGCGCTAGTGGACGTAGCGGACCCGTCTCGCGCGCTTGACCCCTCGTCCCTTTGCTCAGTTGCCTCCTGGTGCTGCTGGCCAACGGACGAAGGACTGAGGAAGGCGTGAGGGCGACTGAGGGCGACTGGGGGACTGAGGCCACCTTGTCGTTAAACGTCGCGAGGGCCGCGCGACCGCAGCGCCGCGCGAAGGGGTCTGGTTAATTTTTATTGAACATAAATTTGCCAAAATATTTGACCGTGACGTGGATGGCCCGTAACTCTCAGGGTGTCCTCTTGCTGTTCCTTCGGCCGAGTGTCCTGCCTCCCCGCACCCTCTGCTGCACCAGGTATACCCAGCTCGGCTTGGCTTCACGGCGAAGGTCCACCTCGGCGTCGAATATTAAATATCACTGGACGTCTTGGACTTTCGGAGAAATGACAAATCTTTCAGATGGACATTAGACTCTCGAAGGATGGACCAGTTCACCTGGCGCTCGGTTCATCCGTCCTGGTTCACCTTTATTCAGCTTCTAGGAGGCTCGGATCGGGGTCTTTCACGTGAAGGTACGAGACACGCTAACCACCGAGCGCAGTAAAAGCGCCGTAGGTGGTAAAATATGAAAATCAATAATCATAAAAATTAACACGCCTCTAACACCTATAATTTAGCCATAGGACCCAGTACGACGTTCCACGCTGTTAATACCAACATTATTACCGCTTATACGGGACGCATTATGGGTGGCCACACTGTAATTTGGCTGCAGTATAAACTCCGCAGGACCCGCTGTGGGTGCGCGACGTTTCGCGGACATTTATGTCCGCGCTTTTCTGCCCGTAATACTCGCGCTCGAGAAGCAATGCGCGAGCTACGAGGCCGCATGGCCTTTCGTCCGCCAAATTATCCGTTTAAACGGGCTGATTTACGTCCTGTTTTATCCCTCGGCTCAGCTTTTATCAGCCTCATGGAGCAGCAAGATCAGCCATGGGGCACGTCGCTCCCAGATAGGCTACTTGCCTCCTAGATCGTGCGCGCCGACCGCGCCGACCCCCCCGATCCTGCCTGAACTCCAATCGATTCGATGTTCCGAACGATGTAATCTACCAGCAGAGAAATGATATTGACGACACGCTCGGCCCCCCCGTGGTCCGATTAAAGTAGAAACGCCCGGATACTGGAGGACCGAGCTGGGGCCAGGGGGCGCCTCGTGGACACATACACCAATTGCCTGAGTGCCTGACTGCCTGAATGTCTGGATGCCTGAATGCCTTGCTCTGTGCCTGGATTCATGCTTGCCTGCCGCCACTCTGAGATATCTACGAATTATTCAAATACCGACCGGACTCCGAATAATGACATTATAAATCCGGCACACGCGAACGTTACGGCCGGCCGCATGCCTGAATTGTTAATTGCCTTTAGTCAGCTAGCTGATTAATCAGAATCTTAGGAATGCCCCGTGACGCGCCAGAGAGGGGGTCGTCGGGGGGCTGGAGGCGCAAACTTCGAAAGGATGACGCGTGGCTAATCTAATGTAATCTGAACAATCTATTATTTCACTCCAAAACTCTCTCTCCTGGTACCGAGTCCTTCAGCCTGAGGATTCTGAGCCGGATGACGGGGGGGTCCAAAATCTTGAGAGCACATATCGACATCAGCAGTCAGGATCAGGATGCTGAGGATATCGTCTAGTCGCACATCCTTGCGAGGATCGACCGTCTAGACGTGTTTTGGCGAGACGTTCGCCACCTCGGTGGCGTCGCGGCGCCTTTTTCCTTTTTCCCTCTTCAGGAAAAAAAATGATCGACGTAGGGGATGGATGAAGCTGGGGCTCCGAAGTAGGTAAAGTAGGTACACAGAGAGGCTTTAACGATGCTATCAGATATTGAGTATGTATGGGTTGGGTGACTATCGATTATTGATTATCGATTATCGAAGAGTACTGAACTACGTCATCGACGTGTCCAAATTACTTTATCGCAATATCAGAACTCGTACTGCTTGTTCGAAAGCTAATGTGCCCGTTTGAAGTATGCTCCGATGAGATGTACGGTCGCTAGAGATTAACCCGCTGGCACCGATGATCTACAACGGTATTGATCTATATCGATCTCCCTATAACCTAGATAAGTCGCGATTGGCTCTTGGGCAAAAGTGCGATCATCCGGAATAGCAATCTTCGGGAAGGAGAAAGAAATTCTGATCGTCGGAGCAGCGGAGGACTCTCTCGCGCGTGTTGACTGCCAATCCAGCATCTCGAGCGGATCATCAATTTCGAAAAGTGACTCCCCTCGAGCAACAATTAGCCCGTGCACCGGTGAATTTTTCTGCAAGTCGAGAGAGCAGCGAATAAATAAGCAACTGGCCGATAGTAATAAATGACGGTCATCAATAAAGAATTAGTATGCAAAAGGCTAAAGGCTGGTTTCCAAGGAGCAACGAAGGGGTCAGCGACGAGGACTGACAATCGCTCGAAAAATTCAAGTCGCGCTAATCAGTTTCCATTTGCTCATCCGTCTTGTAAATGATTATTAAATGCTAAATATACACGCAAGGCGCCATTGGCTAACGAGTAGATCAGTGCCAACTATTCTCGGAAACCACTTCTGCTTTTGGCTACTAAGATATATTTAATTTTTTCTCCCCCCCCCCCCCCACCCCTCCGACCAGACAAAACTTCACTCAATCTCCTTTCCCTCTCTTGGCTTCCTCCTCTTTTTGTCTACTTGTCCGTTTTTTGTCCTCCTTTCTTCCTGGGTCTTTGAAATGTCGCACTCGACGTTCGCCACTTAGGAGGCCGCCGTCCTCTAAGTGGCATAATTTAGTTGCGAGAGAACACAGCGGAAGCTTGTAAGACACAGCCACATGAATCTAGTGACACAATGGCGAACATAAAGCACAGGGGGCGCCGGAGAAGGAAAAGGCTACTGAATAAAATAACGATATGTTTTGGAAGAGTATTCGAAAGACGCCGGGCGTCCCGCGGGCGTCTCGCGGCGTCCCGCGGACAGGGCACAATGCGGCGCGACGTCCTGGCATCGCTAGAAAATTTGTCGTCGTTCGCGTCGAACAAATGTACCCTGCCGCCATCTTTTATCCGAGCCGCAGGCCGACCCGTGCCAGAGTCACTCGCTGGCTGGCATTGATTTTCAATGTGACTCGGACCACAGAGATTCACTTGGGAGTTTGAAATTGTGAAAGGAGTCGATATCCCCTTTTGGCAAGTTCTTCGTCCTCCAGTCTTTCTCTTTCTCTCTTGTCCTCCTCCTTTCGCAGCCTCCTTCGGTCCACCCTTTCGCGTGACCCTCTCGCCTTTTTTCCCTCATACGTTCCCGGGCCTTGTAACATTACAATTGCTAATTCGCCGTTGCGGTTGCTCAGGCTGTAAAGTTTGGCCGTCGTAAAACCGACGGCGAATCTCTCGGTGCTTTGAGGAGGCGCGGACGGCGTCGGCGCAGCGTTGCTTCGGCGCTGGGACGCCGCCAGTGTCGACGTCGTTCCCCGGAGACAAAGGTTTAAGTCACATGAATATTCCAGCAAGAAGTGGGACTTTGTGCTTCCTCCTGGAGATTCTAGGTCAGCTGCATAAGGAAGCATCAAGTGATTTCAAGTGGTACAGTTGGTATCTCAGGAATTTCGTCGTGTGGGAGAGGAAAAAAAAACTACAATAAAGGACGAGTGAAAAGTAACGAAGAGACGCGTAGAAAATTCGTCGCTCTTGTCGAGGAGTGCGAGAGAGAGAGAGAGAGGAAGGATAGAATCTATACTCTTCCCGTCTCTTGCCTGCTCCGCGGGGTCTTTGACCAGGAGGAAATCACGAGTTTGAGGCCAGACGTGCAAGTATTCCGGAGCAACAGGTCTCCGAAGGGCCAGCGTGACCAATCGGAATCCAGAGTATCGAAATCGACCTCTGACCGGCGCGCAGCGTCGATCGACGTCGCTGCACCGTACCCTGGCCCCTGCCTATGCTTGGTCTCTCGTGTTCTTGGGAATCCAGATGATGAAAAAGTTTGAAAATTACAGATAAATAATTGACGCTAGGAACGTGACGTAAATGTGGCTGCTCACGCGCAGAGAGAGAGAGAGAGAGAGAGAGAGAGAGAGAGAGAGAGAGAGAGAGAGAGGACAGTAGCTGAACTCGTAGGTGCAGCCCTGGTGGTTCTACTTTGTCAAGGCAATGAATCATTAGAAGCGGTCGCTGGGCGCTATCGAAGACATAAATATATTTAGATCGCCATAATTTTCCCATGGACAGGCCGCCGGCCAATCACTGTCGCACGCGCTGACTATGGGGCGCCGAAGGTGGCCGCTGGATCTTTTCAATAGACGTTAACGTTCGGATAAGTGGGACGTTTTGACAATGGAGGGACTTTCATAAATCAATGAAACGGTCTCTGGTAGTGCGTGTGACAGACGCGTTCGAGGAGTCAAGCTTAGAGTCTCCGTTGCGACTGTCTAGATCCTCCGGAGAGACTATAGAACTGGTTCCTTCATTTTTCAAAGCGTATCCACCCTCCCGATTCTTAAGCAACTTGCCCCCCTCCCTCCCTCCCATCGACCCTAACAAAGATCCATTCCGATAGTCCAACCATATCAAAGCATGTTATTAATGAATTACAGATGCTCCGTAGCGCTATGGAAGGCGTCGGATGACATCGGACGACGTCGGGACGCCGTTACGTCCTCCAGGAACAACGAGCTCAGCCCCTCCCCGCGACGCGTGGAAGCCGGACAATGAACGTCCTTATATCCAAGTGATTCCCAAGAACCTTTTTCCCTTTCTTGGCCGTCGATGTGTGCGCGCTGCTCCGGTCGTGCGTGTGGGTGGATCCAGATACGTGTGCGCGTGGGTCAAAGGTCACTCGGAACCTCGGCTTCTCGGCCGCTCGAGACAGCGACTAACGGAATTAAATGGGATTTGCGCGTAGGGGCGGAGGCGCTCGAGGAGCGTAATTGTCGGCATTAACCCACTTGGGCGTCTCTTGCACATGCGTAGCGTGCGTCGGCGAAGCTCACGCACGCGCCTTTACGAGAACGAAGAGACCAATCAGCGAACTCTGCTGCAGGAGAGCGATGGTCGACAGCACTGAAAGAGGCTACCGCGCTGAAAGACTCGATTCCTTCGTCATTCCCCCCCCCCCCTGATATCCTGCATCGTCCCATCCTTATTTTTCGATGAAAATTCACCTTCGCCCTGTGTCCTCCGTATGTGCGCGTCTTGAAAAAAGAAAAAGAAAAACGAAAGCCAGGACGAAGGATTGAGGGGCGGGGGGGGGGGGGACTCCCTCGTAAATCCTTTGCGGATTATTTTTATAGAGCCGGTCAAACAGGTGCATCCGGAGTACAGTACCCGGGATATCGGCTTCGGCAAACAGATGCCGCGAAGCCACGCAGTCACGTGAGAGAGCGGCTAGTTATGCTCCGCGCTGGTCAAAGCCCGACGCAACAGCCACTCGGTCAAGTGGGAGTAAATATTTGGTCTGGCTACCGGTAGGAAAAAATGAGCTTCCACCTGAGGCTGATGAAGGGTGGTTGGGGTCAGGCGGGGAGACAAGGTAGGAAGCTGGTACAGGGATCGCAGATCGCTGATCTTCCTGGCGCTGGCGAAGGCGGCCGTAAGGAGTGCCGGGTGGAACCGGATGTCACGGCATCGACGGGGACTCTGATTTTTCTCCGATTCTGGCGAGCCAAGGTCCGCGCGTGAGCGCCGCTCCACGCTCGTGGAACCGATCGAGATCGAAGATTACGAAACCATTATCTTAATTGCTGTCCAAAGAGACCATTCCTTTATTCGATCGATGACAACACGCACAAACAATCACCATGACTGGCTTTAATTACCAATGTCGGGGAACGAGCTGCCCCGGACCACCAGCCGGACAGTATTCCTGCTATGTCCCAGCTATGCGCTGCGCCCGACCTCTGCCATATTGATGCCGGCTCGTTAACAGACAAAATCCTCCGTAATGGGTGACACGATCGACCGGATAAGCGCTCCTCCGACCTCTGCTTTCACGGCACTCTCGGGCATTAGTCTTCTTCGCGACTACCTTCATTCCTTTCCTTGGCTTGCCCCTTCGTGCACCCCTTGCCCCCTTGCCCCCCATCGCTCACGCAATCTCCGACTACGCGTTCTAATATTCATACCTGGTCTTGGACTTCCCCCTCTCCCTCCCCCCCGACAGTTCTCATTTCCAGCGCATTTATACCTGACTGATTGTGAGGATGAACCTCGCTCTGGAAACTATTAATCGATCCTAGGCTGCGCCTTGGTACCTTCAACGCGTGCACTACTCCACTCCTTATTAATTTCCTCTGACCTCTTTCCATCTAGCTGCGCTCAGACTGTAAGTGTCCAAAATCCAATTAACTTTCCGAGACTTGCCTCCAAGGGTTGTCACGCTTCGTTGAGGTTGCTCTTTTATTTTTTAAGGTTAGAAATTCGGTGCGACAGCACATCGGCGGATGATTCGAGCGGACCCCTGGAACCGAGGGCACTTGGGGGTCTAGACGGTAAGAGAGGAAAGGAGCAAATTCTCGTAGCCTTTTGCTCATCCGTCCTTGTCCTATCAGCGGTAGGAACGAAGGAAAGAGCGAAAGGACGAGAGCCACCCAAGTGACGGAGACAAACGGAGTAAGAGTTGGCAGCCATGTGGCACGTGGCGTCGCTCATCGAGGAAAGGAAAACGTGAGAAGAAAATAATCCAGGGTTCAAGATCTCTCAGAGTGACATTTCCTGGTCTTCCTGGTCTTCCTGGTCCAGGTCGATCTACGAAGTCTCGCATCGGTTGGTAGCTTAGCGGCTCAGCAGCGATTCGAAGGCCTCTACTAGCCCTTCATCAGGGAATTAGCGAACGCGAGCGATTCGCTTCGCGTCATTTGACCAGAGTCATTATACAAGGTGTGGCACTGCTCGGACGCGTAGGTGGTCTCGTCTTAACCCAGCACGTGTGAAGCACGCTCCGATGTTAGTGATTATCCGAAAGGTATAGCAATTTGGCGAGGCACGGGCCAGAAAATGAAGAGATCTTCAATTCCACGGTCTCAGGTCCCAAGGGGACCTTTTGGGACCGTTGCACTACCACTCTCGAAGACTATCAAAGGTACCAGCAACTCTTTACTTCAAAGGATCGAACCCCTTTTTCGGCCTCGGGCACCATCTGGCCCCTCTTCAAATTGCTCCTCGCTCCAAGAGGTCACTCGCTTCCGGTCGCGAAAGATTCTTTGGGTTTCCTTGAAAACTTTGGATCAACCAGTAGAGTCCACGAGCTGCGAGTCCTCCTCTCCTCGCCCAGACTCAAAATATAAACTGAGCTTGCATGACTCGTGAAAAGCAAGAAGGTCTGTCGGCTCTCAGGACATATGGCAACAAGGAAATGGATTCCGTGAAATTAGCTGAATCGTTCCCTGCGCAGGACCTTGGGGATTCGACTGAAACGGATCTTATTATCGAAGTGTAGGTGAGTAGCTAGTAACCGACTCGAAGGATGGCCCAAGCCCTGTCCCTTGTTCAATTTCGGAAAGAGAGAACCGACAATTTCTGGGGATTAATCAGCGTCGGAATTAATTAGTTTCGGACCGGCCCAGCACGGGCCGTTTTCTTCCAAGATGGATGCCCCTGCATTTGTAAGGGGAAAGGGTGTCGTTAACCCTGCCGCCTTCTCCGACGAATTTTTAACATTTTTCAGTCCCTCACTCAGAGACCTATCGAAGGAGAGAGGACGCCGCGGCAGCCTGTAGCACGTACCGCGGTCCAGGGCCGGCAAGTGTAGCGAGATATTTCGTTTCACAAAAACAGACGGCGTATATATTTTCTCAAGGAGAACGAGACGATAAGGAGGTGTTGCACGATTTAACCTCTCGATTGCGATACGATCGCGACGCTCGGCACCGTTAAGCGATCGTTAACTCGCGGCGCGAGAAAAAAAAAGCGAAACATTAATGGCGCCTTTTTATGCGCCAGTAAATTCCAGCCTTGGCCAATTTCGAAGATGCCGCAAAAATTCCAAGCTAATTTCGAGCTTCGCGTCTAACCGGACGTTTTCACTTTTCGCAATTCAAAATACTTTGTGTCCCTGACGTCACAGGCTCGCCGAAGCTATAACGAGTTCTTCGCCGACTCTAAACTGCCTTTCGGCTAACCTGAATCTCTCGAATCAGCGAGCTGCAATCGGGCCGTCGTGGCAGGTGGATCGGGTGGCCCGGGAACCATCTGTTGTGCACGGCACCTTAAAGACCGATCCGACCGGGTAACAGGTTGCTTCTGCCAGGCAGAGATTGTTTTGTCTAAACGTCGACAAAGCTAATGAGCCAACCGGTCGGTCAGCCAACCGACCAGTCGACCAATAAACTGCGCCCACTCAGGATTACAGGATCGCAGGATAACCGAGTGACAGGATCACCAGTCTCGAAGTGGTTCATTGGCTCGCTCGAAGACACAGATACCAGAAAGGATCGCAGAGTGAAGCTGAGATCAGTGATCTCGGCAACAATGGATCACGTAGTACCACGCCATAAATGGACAGAAGAAGAAGAGATCTTCCGGGAAGTGATGAAAGCATTGCTGAGAGTAC
Source organism: Calameuta pygmaea (assembly GCA_031762395.1). NCBI lineage: Eukaryota > Metazoa > Arthropoda > Insecta > Hymenoptera > Cephidae > Calameuta > Calameuta pygmaea. The sequence continues at coordinate 1,992,492 of JASANN010000246.1, forward strand.
AGAAACGCGCTCAGGCCAATCAGGATGATTCAGGAGGATCGGGAAGATCAGGAAGATCAGCAAGATCAGGTGGTCGGGCAATTCCAGTGGCAAGTGAATTTTGCAGTTTGAGGGCAAACGGGCCGTGGGACGCCGTGGGACGTCGTAGCGTCGAGACGCTACCAGCCTTGCTAAAGTTTCTCTTCTCTCTCTCTCTCTCTCTCTCTCTCTCTCCCTGACATGTTATGTTATTGTCTGTTACCTAAAATTTCATAGGATTTATTTTGTACCTATTAGGTATTATATCTAATGTTACTGTATTGAGCCATGGTCCACGGGATTAAAATAATCCCTGATCAGATCAATTGAATTCTCTATCTCTCCCCCTCCCCCAACAATGACGATTCCTCATCGATATGATCTTTTTGCGAAAGCGAGAGTCCCCCTTTCTCTCCGGGCGAAAGAAACCGCAGGCTACGAGCTTCGTTACGCGTTGGTGACCTCACCTGACCTTATCCTTTCTTCTCTGGGCTAAAGCATCGCCACTCTATGTACATCCTGTCACTCTGCAGCTTCACCACTTTGATACAAAACTTTATCGCTTCTGCTTCCAGCAACTTCTCCGCCTTCTTCGCCGCCTTCGATCGCTACCAATCGGCCAGCCGACCAACCAAGCAATCCGGCAATCCTTATATCCGCCTATTGACCTCCCGGTAGCGATTACGTATTTCCCGGCGGCTCCTACTTCGTCAAGTGAGATTGCCGAGCGACTCGAGCGGCAGAGTTTTAGGCCTACCGGTTCTCTAGCTCCGGTCCAAGAGGGTCCTAGTCCTGGATCGGTATCTCTTGGTCATATCGGCTGTTCCTCCTTGGTAACCTGCCGGTAACGAACGGGTCACTAGCGCCTTAATAAAGATACATCCAGTCTCGCTAAAGCACCTGCTTGATCATGGGAATATGAAAGCAACTCAGGGAATAGGACTCTCTGCTCCTCTTCATCCTGCTTCCAATACTTCCTCTGAAATGGACCAGGTTGGGTATACGGGTATATGGATGTACGGGGACATTTTAAAGTGGGCAACACCTGTCGGCCGGGTTCAATGAAGTCGCACTCGACCCTCTCGTGAATAGACGAACAAAGGATCCGTTGCCGTCGAGTCGCACGAAATTTCAATTGAAATGCAACTTGGAACTAAGAACGGAACAGTGAGACTGCATGCTGATTGTCCTGCTGGAGGTGGTAATGGCGGCTGGAGTCTTGGCTGCTCCCGGCACTGAGTTCACGCGAACTGGGAACTCCGAGCCCTTGGAGTAAATTGCAATGTACCCGACCTTCCCTATTGATTCCCACGCAGCTGATCATGCGGAGAAAAGTAACAAGGACCCGTGAACCCTCTTGGGCATGAGAAGACCTCAAGGGTGGCTGTTTCCATGTAGCGACCGTTGAAACGAGTCAGCAGGAGGACTGGGCGGCCAACTGAAATAGCAGCAATTTTTACCCTGCACCCTGCGTGAGGTATTGGGAAAAAGCTGCAAAAAAATTTTTTTTTACCAAATCTTTTCTAATCAGGAATAATTCTGGGATAATAATCGTTAGATAAGACGTTTCGTTTAAGGTTTGATTTGAGTTATTTATTTCGTATAAAATATCTCTATATATTGTATAGGCGATATCTGTGTCTCATAGTAGTTATTTTTTCTTCTTTAGGCATCTTAGAGAATAGTGGATACTCGCCCCGAGTGACACGTTAAATGTATAATAAAAAAAAATAACGTAGGCCCCCCCCCCCCCACCCACTTTGCTCTTTTTTTTCTCTTAATTTTTACAGGATATGGAAACGGACGCGTGGCGAGCCCTACCCTCCTCTTATTTCTTATCTTTTCATCTGTTTTGCGATTTTCATTTTTTTATCATACAATGACTAGTTTCTTCGAGTAACTTACGAGATTATAACGCAAAAGAAGGAAGCTAAAAAACATTTCATTTTTAACCTCTGATGTCGTCATGGAGATAATACTATGCGATCTTATGGACTACGGATTGGCTATTTACAAGTTGGTTGACAAATCATATATGTATTGATCTCTACGTGCGCCTGAGTGTGTGTGTGCGTGCGTACGTGCGTGCAATCTATATGAATATATGTATGTATATATATATATATATATGTCTATCAGTGTAACGTATGTGTTTCTCCGAGTACGCATATACAGACGACAATGGCACTTTGGTGCGCGGTGCACAGCGACTTAAAACTAAAATATAAATTACTAAGAGATAGTGAATGATGTTGAAAAAAAAAAAAATTGATACACGAGAAATGAGAAAAATATATGACACTGAAATAGGAAACAAAAGAAGGAAATCGAAATCAAGGCGAGGATCCACGATGGATCCCTTATCCGTCCGAAGACAGACGGACGTACGGAGAGAGAGAGAGAGAGAGAGAGAGAACGAAAAAAATAAAATAGAAAAATAGGAAAACATAGAACAAAAAAAGAATTGAAACAAAAATGGCACGAGAGTTTCACGGAACCGCGATAAGCGGCAACTGCTTTACGTTTAAGACTTTTAGAGGTACAACGCGCGTGTCTGATTCGAACGAGAATTTATCCTTATCTTTATTATTATATTCTATACGTAAATCTGATCGTTAAGGCACGTTGCGCCATTTTCTTCTTTATCTTTATCTCCTTCGAATCAGAGGACGCAATCGTAAGCACACACTGCCGCGATTTTCGTTACGACGACAAAGGTTCCTCAAATTTTGTCAACTTCAACCCTCCCCTCCCCCGCTCCACTATTTACACTGAAAGCTAATCGTCTTCTTCAACTCGTTTGTACTCCGGACAGTCTTCTTGCGTGCGAGGCTTCTTAAGGCACTTTCGTGAAACTGCACGAACAATGGCAGGCAGGCAGGCAGGCATGCATGCAGGCAGGCATGCAGGCAGGCAGGCAATTGACAAGGACAGAGATGCGAGGCATCAGGCTGACTCGCGTCCCTCTTCGGCTCTCCCGAAGATGGTGCTGCTGCGCAGGCTCAAATGGATGGACACAGTCCTAGCAGGCGTAACCCATGGGTACGGTGACGCCCGGACAGCCGCCCTCCTGGTGCTTCGTCAGGAGGGACATGCGGCTGAAGGTTTTACTGCAGGAGGTGCAGGAGTACTTCTTGACGTCACTGTGGGTCTGGAGGTGAGCGCGCAGATTGCTTCTGTCAGCGAAGGCGCGATTGCAATGTTGACAGCTGAAGGGTTTCTCGCCGGTGTGGGTGCGGATGTGCCCTTGGAGGAGCCAGGGTCTCGAGAAGGCCTTGCCGCACAGGTGACACTTGCAAGGTAACGTGTGGGTCCTGATGTGCATCTTCAGGGCCCCTAGGCTGACGTAGACCTTCTCGCAGTATTTACACGAGAAGGACTTCTTGGTCTGACCCTCGGCAGCTGCGCAGTGGAATTGCTGGTGCTTCGAGAGTCCCGAGTACGTAGAGTAGGACTTCCCACAGTCAGGGCACTGATAACGCGGCGAAGTGGATCCACTGCCACTGCCATTGCCACTGCCACTCCCACCTCCACTACCACTTCCACTACCGTTTTTCTCGGTGCTCTTCTGGTTGAGAACTGACCCGGCCGAGGTGCTTCCGGCGGAAGAGCGACCACTGTCGCTTCCTGGTGAGGAGAGATCCTCGGGGGTGACTGGCGGTGGTGATCTCAGTGAGCCCGAACCGAGGGAGCTGGTGGGCGAGAGTCCGCAGTGATCCGGACTGGCCCAGGGTGCGTAGCTCCTGGAGGCGATGGGTCTTTGGATGGTGGGGCAGGTCAGGGCGGCGTGAGGGTGCGAGGCGTGAGGTGCCAGAGGTGGCGAGAGAGCAGGAGGATGTTCCGGTGAAGAGTGCGGGTAGGCGACAGCAGCGGCGGCCGCCGCTGCTGCTGCCGGTAGGCTGTAGCTCGAGCCGTAAAGCTCTGCGGCCGCTGCCGCGGCTGCGGCAGCCGCAGCGGCACTCGCGGGGTACCGATACGCCGCTGGTGGATAAGGGAGGTAATGAGGTGGGTAGAGGGGCGCTCCTCTGACCCAACTGGACGTCGCGTACGGAGCCAGTGGTTCCACGGGTGTGTTCAGATTTAGGGGCTCCAATGGAGGCTTACTCGCCACGAAGTGAAGCGGTGCCTGGGCCTTGTCGTGCTGGATGACCTCGACCCGCGCCTTCTTCGCCACAGGATGAATCGGAGCAATTCCGACTGGTGGCGTAATTGTTTTTGCAGGATAATGATGATTATGTGGCTGGGACTGTTGCGTCTGAGACTGCTGTTCGAAATGATGATGTTGATGCTGCTGCTGTTGTTGATGTTGGTGCTGTTGCTGCTGCTGTTGATGATGATGATGATGATGAGGATAGTGCGGATGATGTGGCTGATAGGAATGTTGAGTATGGTGTCCAAGAAGGTGACTCGTGGACGGTGGAGATCGTGGAGCAGTCGGTGAGGAAATCCTCGGAGGCTGAAGAGGCGAAGGCGAGGATGAGGATGAGAGCGATGGCGAAGGTGTCCTTGAGGATTGGAGACGCATCTTCTCCGCGGTTCTGCTCAGGTCCTCCGGCTTCGTGCTGAGGTTCTCGGGCTCTGGTACGTCATCGACGACCACTTCGATTATTTCATCTGTAATCGCAAAACGGAACAATTCGATCAGTTATCTGTCATGTTGATTCACGGCAAATTGTTTGAGTTTGTTATCTCTACGTTGGGCGTGATGGGAACCTAGCTTATTTGGATTCACACGGGGTCTCGATAAGAGCGTGCTACAGTTGTTACAATCATCTATGAATATTCGATCTGTCTATCTAGACTGCATCGGAGTGTCACGATAGAATCGAAGTCGAGCTGTCACGTAAAATTCGAACGTCCTCGCAGCGCGACTGACATACGACCCAATGAATTTCCGGAAATCAAGGGAACCTTAACACTTTCACCCTTTCACCCTCTTTCTCTTGGAAAATTCGAAACCTCACCTTTTGCATTATCCGGAACTTCCTCGGAGAGCATCACGTGCACCGGCCGCTTCTTGAGCGGACAGTGACTATAACTGTTGTTCTTCTTGACGAAGCTTCGAGGCATCTCGTCGACGAGCATCTTGGGTGCCTGGGCAGGACTTCCGGTAATCCAAAATAAGCGTCGTGTAGCACTAACACACAAATATCCGCCAGTAATTTTCACTGCACTGTGTCACACATCGAAATGTCTGCGTATCCACTTGGCCTCGTGTTTCCTATACTTTCCCCCAATAATATATATATATATATATAAAATTGTCGCAAAACCGTGCAAAGTTAAAATAGCTGAAATAGGAAACTCGCTAGGAGGAACTCGCAATACGAGCAACGACGACGGGAACGAGCACAGGAAGAACTAGACTCGGTTCGGCTGCAAGCCGTCTCTGCTGGCAGGGGGTGTTCTCGGGCCTTTTATAACCAGCTACCCCACTACCAGAGTGCAGGTGGCCCGCACGTGCTGCCGAACCAATGCAGGCCTGCGGGACCCGCGCTGCTCGCCAATGGGGGACGGGCAGTCGCGGGCCGTCGACCAATCAGATCCCAGGCATCTGTTCCGTAGGTCCCCCTCGAGATTTACTGGAGTGTGTGTACCGGCAAGACAGTGTGCGTGCATGCCTGTACGACTATGCGACCACGGTTGTATGGCTCTCCTACGGCAGATGCTGGACCCCGTATTCCCCACCACCTTTCGGGCCCACCTCGACCCACCGCGACCCACTACGACCTGACAGCACACACCCTCGGGCCCAAAGTATGTAACCACCATTGGGGCCCAACCATATCCCTCCTTGTGTGCATTGTGTGTTTCTCTCCACGCACTCACACCGCTTCACTCCACTTCACCGTCCGTCTCCTCTATACCGGAGTACAGGCTCCGTTTGCATTTTTCAATACAAAATCCGCGTGTGCGTCGATGCGTCTGTAGGATCGTACGAGCAACTCGTATCGAGACACATGACTGTGTTATACACATACACCCATTAAATTCGTATGTGTGTGGGCATGTGTGCAGACACGTTGCAATCCGCCTTGTTCCCCTTCTGAATTTCACCTCCCCCTCCCCCTCCCCCTCCCCCCCCCCCCCCCTACCACCGATGCCAGTTCCGAACGTAACGGTCGTGTCGCGTGCCGCAGCATCGCCCACGCGTGCTGGAAGTGCTGGAACCCACATGGATATGTGCACACACGTCAATAAACTCGCACACGCTTCGCTACACACACTGGGACGCTGTGAATCTCCCTTAGCAGCTACGAGACCGGTGCACGACGTCTTTTTGGCGTTAGGAAGGGAAAAAGATTTTTTGGGGGATTTTTAGTCAAAAAAAAAAATATTTTTCATAAGTCCTAAATCATTCTGTCATCGTCGAACGTAACGACGATCAAAAAAATTCAATGTCGTAGAGTCTTTGGTAAATTTGCAAAATTCACAGGCACAACGTGCCAAGTGTAAAGTCGCTTGACTAAAATCTTCAAAATATTCACGACAACGTCAATCAACCTATTTCGATAATTGGGGTGTAAATTCGAAATGATTATTCATTCGATTTATCGAACTGTCACGGTAACAGAAGCAATAAAACCGGTAAACAGTAATAAACAAACTGAATGAAACTCTTGTGTACCTATCGATAAATAACATTCTTACAACCAATGGTTAAGTTCAGGTAGAGAGGTTGTAAAACTGACTGTTCGATCCGTGACGTCACGCCGCTGTTCTAATAAAATGTTCAATAACCCTTTCTCTCGTACTCGAAGGACAAGGGGCTTTTGATTATTAAAATATTTTTTTTTTCTCGAATGGTGGCAGAATTGTCGAACGGTCGGAAGTGGGGGGGGGGGGGGGGGAGCCACGCGACTCACCGTTAGAGAAGGGAGAATAAAAGATTTTTGTTACGGTAACCTTGCTGGCCGACACGGACTCGCTGCTCTTGTTGCAAACTGCGTCTTTATGTAATGTCATTGTATTAGTAGCTATTCTGCGATCTATAGATCTACAGATCTATACCTTATAGACTTTTGACGTTCGCCATAGTTTGAGCGCCGTCTCAACACTTCCTAATCACGTTCAGCCGCGGTACTTTCGTAACGGGAGTGACACAGCGCTTGGATCAGGTTAGATGTTCTTTCATTGTCGGCCGCGTTCGTGCGCGTTGATTTTTTTTTTAGATTTTTTATTTATTCAATCTGTCCTTAATGGATTGTCTCTGCTTTTACTCTATATATATATATACATCAGCGTGCGAACAGAGATCCGTGATCAGCGATCAGCAATGACCTATCTGTCTTTTGGACCTGACCCTTGCGTCCGGTTTTTCCGGTAGGGACCTGGAGCTACCGGCTCATCAGTTATTTTTTTTATGGGCCCCCCTAAGTACCTATGTATATGACATACAGCACCAGTGGTTCCCTTGAAGTATGCCAAATTCCGAATAAACGCCTTTATTTATACCCACGCGAAGTCTGCATTTTCATTCCGGAAGTATGCGCAGATCAATGCGTACTAGATGGATATAAAAAAGCGTCTTCGGGGTCTGCCCGTAAAAATCACAGGCGGAAGAGTAAAGTGTGTTGATTATTTTAAAAAAAGTAGCGGACAAAATGACGTTTGATGGGATTGATTTTTGATGGGAAAAAATGAAAATTTGAAAATTGCCAAAGGATCCAGGAAGTGTGGGAGATTCGCGCAGACTCAAAGACCGAAGAGTTCGGATTTGCTGCGTGTAATTGAAGACAGTTGAATAAATCTGTATAATTACGTAGCGAGGTGGGGAGGGGGGGGGGGATACCGGGCCTAGGGCCCCCCGACGGTAGCCTCGTCGGAAGGAAGCTGGTTTTTTTTTTGTACGTCATGAAGAGGCGAGGGGCCCATCGCCGCCTCAACTTTGAAACACCTGGCTATTACCACTGGATGTTTTATGCCAGCATATGCGAGCAGGCCCCACCGAGACTAGTTGGACCCATTTTTCGGGCCCTCGGGGATCCCTAGACATGTGCGAAGTCCTGGGGGAACCTTCTACCGGTGTCAAGGTGCCACTCGGTGGCAACGGTCCTCGTACTTCCCATACTTCCCATACTTCCCATGGCTCTTGCCCTTCCTCTGTATCTTCTTAACGATTCACCGACCTACCAGCTCAGCCAACTCCGCAGGTCGAATATTTTTAGAATCGTGCATCAGTGCATAAGACGTAACCGCATTGATATCCATCAGGGACTTACATTCGAATCTACCAATTTCAGGCCCATTTACTATGAACTCTGCATCTTGCTTGGGTCTTGCGCATCGATCCACATACTTATTTTACGTTCATCCAAATAAGTTATTGTGTCATCACTCTGACACAGTCATTTATTTTCTTCGCCTACGTGAACTTTCGAACCCCCTGACTAGGACTAGGCCACTAATTCGAAGGGTTTACAATGAGTCAAGCGTTCGTTAACTTGAAAAATTAAACTACCAGACCTGCACTCAGGACACCCGAAGGATCTTCCTGAGACTCTCAACGGGCAGTCGAGAATCCAATTTTGCACGTTAGAACTGGACTCGATGAGTAACTACAGAATAGCTGTATTTTTCTATTTTCGTTAGCTTCGTCATATCCTGACCAATAGATCCTCCGATCCGAATAACCGATTCGAGGGGATCCTCGGACTTCAGGTCCTTCAGCTTTACCCATTGTCATTGATTTCCCTCAGGCCTCCCTTATCTTCGTACCGTTACACTCATTACGTCCATGTGTCATTCTCGACACTTTGGACCATTTTGTTGACCTTAGCTTATCGCGCGTAGCCTCGAGAATTTCGAAAGGTTCCGTCACGCTAGAAAATCTGTTTACTCTTCACTGTCAGCATAAACAGCCTTAAGCTGGACACGTATGACAAATAATGTCGTACGTAATAAAGGAAAGCCTTGGACGTGGACCATTATTATTATTGCAAACATTTAGGCGGGGAGAGGGTCCTCCCCTCTCTTACCGACCTTCGGGAACATTCGTACTGGGACGTGTCGATTAGTGATAACCAACGTAATAATCTTTGAACAATACGTCAACGACTGTTTTTATCTCCAGCCCTCACAGAGGATTTCACTCCTTTGTTTTGGCACGACTGTTTACAAGGTTATTAAAAACTTGGATAATCAGGTTGCAAACAGCTTACCTGAGGAACCCAGCAGGAATCTTCCCGAGGCTCTCTGGATTACCCGCGCCCTCCCCTTTGCCCCTCCTCATTGTCCTTAGTTACCTACCTGGCCTACGAATCCTTTTGTGCCGCGCACATTTCACCGAGTGTTTTCGAGCGTTCGCGTACCGGTTTTTTGACATTTTTTTTTATTACCCGGAGGTGCCGGTGGTACCGGTAATGCTGGAAGTGCCTGGGTACCTGCTGTCCTAGGGTAAAGCCCTTTCAAAGAGTCAACCCCTCGTTCTCGAGAGAAATTAATAATTTACATTATTAAAACTCATAACGATAAACCACGGACAGTGAGAACAATTTTTCTCATAAATTCATCGAAGAAATATTAATAAATTTAAATAGATCGAATATACAGTCAGCGCCAAATATTCTCATACCGTTTGGCTTCTTCGTAATTTTCTAAAGGGTTGCATAGCCAAACTCTCAGCAATTACGTACTAAAAGACCCTGAGTGAGATCCGTCGAAGCCTCAGGATGAATCGATCGATTTTATAACACATGCTTGCCCGATTTCTACGCACGTCTTTTGATATGGATTTATAAAGGTAGCATACACAAAGTTGGTTGAAAAACGTAAGGAGAGTGAGAATAAAACGGTTCAGGATTTCTCATTTTAAGGAGTCTTGGAACATAATGGATTGGGTCAGCTGAATTGGGTCCTTGGTCTTCGTACCTAGTCACGATGGTAGGAACCAGATAGAGGGGAGCCGGGAATAAACCGGCGCGAGCACCACTGGACCCGCTTACAATGAGCGATATTTTGTCGATCTCGAATGAATGGTGCACCGGAGTACCGGAGCACCGGAGTTTCTTGATGAATAGACGCTGTAGCGTAAGGCCTGAATTCTTTGTCAGGAAACTCAAAGAATGACTGCTTCTTAGTACTGGCTCGGTCAGGAATATAAGGCCGACTGGCTTCGTGAGTCGAAGGACCTGTTGTCATTTTTACTAAATATCTTCGTAACTATCTCTTGGACGCGAAAGACGCTCCAGCGCCACCTCAGTGTTACTTGGCAGAGATTTGCGTCTGGAAGCTACGTCGACTGCGAGCAAGTTGAGACTTTTGGCTTCCTAGGTAACTGAGTAAAGTAGAGAAAGATAAATAGATCCGTCCTAATCGGTAATTCTGAACTCTTTCGGGGCAAACGAGAATCGAACCAGACATTATTTTTCTGCAAGTTCGAACCTGCATCGAGGCTCAAAACAGCGAAGCATTCACCTGCGTAGACGATAGGTGCATCCTGGAGGACGTGAAGGGTCTGGGAGGGGATAGGAATTGCACCGTAAGGGATGCAGGGCGTTACCAAGTGGGCATCATCTGCGACATCTGCACCCCCCCTGACCTTAAACCGAAGACAGCTGATGAGCAGCAACCCCTGGTGGCGTGTGCCATTTTTCAATTTTGAACAACCGTTTTTCACTCCATCTACCTCCCCCCCCCCTTCCTTCCTTCAGAGTTAACGGGATGAGACGCCTGTTCTTCGAGAGACCTGGTCCAGCGAAATTTGTAATTTTCCTTTAATCAGCTTCCCTCAAAAGCTCGTATAATCTCGTGCACGTGCCACAGAGTACTGAATACCGTCTCTTCTCGAATTTCCTTGGACTCGGATCGTTCCTATCCGATCTCTGCATCTTACCAGGTTTTTGAAAACCCGCAACGGATTCAGCGAACATCTTGTCAGTCTGCCAAAGATAAATCCGTAGATCCGTTTTCCAGGAACGAGCGGAATGAGGCATATGGTCAGTTCGTTGGGGATTTTCTGACCGATCGAGAGAACGCGTGTGCCCATCGGGGGTCTGTTTGGGGGACTTGCCAGAGGGTTCTTCGGAGGACCAGGTGATCGGATGAACTTGGTGCTATGGCGCGACCAGGGATCAACTACCTGGGCAGCCATTCGCGAGCGACCCGCTGCTCTTCGAACTTGGACCACATGTGCGAAATATTCTCGAAAAGAACTTTGACACTTTGGAACGTGACGAGACGTCCACGGTAACAAGTATATCTCGAGGTATTTGCATAAATTCATAGAAGAGATCGACCACTAGGAACGCAGGGAAATAAGGATCAGGCAGCCAAGAGAGAACCAGGCAGATCAGCTCAGGCATCTCGGGCACCTCAAACAACCCGGACAGACGGACAGGCGGTCTGTTTATAAAATCATCACGAAGTGCCACGCAGTCTCGGCCTATAGTCTATAATGACATCAGGGTGCGTTCTCAGAGTGCGTGTGAACGAGATACGATCTGAAGAGACCACCGGACAAGATGTTTTTATCTGATCGGCCATTACAGGGAAGCACAAAACGAAACCAATGCATCACCGCTCTTGACTTTTATTTGAAAATCTCCTCACTCGGCATTGTATTGGAAATTAGAGAAATTCCAAATTATTAAGGTGTCTTTCCAGCTGACCTAGATTTTTTCATTCCTCCCAAGAAGAGACCTCACAGACACTCCGATCTTATCTCACGATGTCCCCCACTGATCTCATCTCGCTGGATCGGCCGTAATGACATCTCGCGCTTGCGAGTCCACAGGATGCGACACAAGAAATGTTATTTCCGTCGCGGAACGAGCGACCCGTTGAAAGTCGATCGATCGATCCGGCACCAAGGGACAGGCTACTTCCGGTCCGTCGAGCATTCCAACAGAGGAGTGTCGACAGGGCCTTTCGCGATTGGCCCAGGAGACGTAAACAGCGCGAGATTCGGATCGAGGGCAGGATCGATATTGCCTTACGAAATGTCCGAACGATTATTCGATTAAAGCACGTGGGTAATAACGTAATAAGAAATAACAAATAGAAGGAGGCGAATCAGCGGGTGCTTTACTCCCGTTTACGATATCTGAGCTTGCTTAATTTAATTAATTTCAATTGGGCTGCTGTATAGCTGAGGGCCTTTCACCGTTGCGACAGTACCTGGATCGGCTATCTCGATCCGATAGCGCTCGGTATGGCTTGATAACAATGTTGGGAGACCTCGGGCTACGTGGGTGCGCTTGTGTGTGCGATTTAGTCGATCGGTCAGCCAAGAGGGAGCCATTAAGAACGCGGCCCTCTCCCTCCCCCCGCGTCCCATTACACGTCGTCCTGCGAAATTTCAATAATTTATTGAGAGCAGCTCGCGTCAGCCAGATGAGAAAGTGAGAGAAAGAGGGAGAAGGAGGATCAAGCTGACTCGGGATTACAGCGCAGCTATTATGCGCGTTAGAATATCAGACCCAGGAGAATATGTTGTACCGACTGAAAGAAGGAAACGCATCAGAGATCTCGTGTCGGGATGCTGCGAGCGGAGCTTACGGTACCTTGATAATCAGCGTGGACAGAGCCGTACACGGGTCTATGCTGGTATGAGCATTAAGATGAGATCAGAGGAAAGGATTCACGGGGTCCTACAGACTCCGACAGGACATTCAGGATCGTTAAACCGAAGATGAAAACCCGAAGAGGAGAGAGAGAGAGAGAGAGAGAGAGACGTCCTTAAATACAACCAAACCAGACCTGCTCCTGATTCAGAGGAAGCTGTAATGCCATTAAAAGATTCCCACAGGAGATGTTGCCTTCCGTTCTATTTCGTGGACATGTCCTGCGTATTCTCACAGCATCCCTCTAAGACGATCTGTGAGCGGATGAGCACGTCCCAGACATTGCGCTCTGGGGGTGCACCTTAGCCGAGGTACCTTGGCTCATCTCATCTCACCTCCTGCCACCTCCCTCATCCTTCGATCTCCCGCTTCGTTACATCTTGGGATCGCAGTGGTCCAGCATCCCGGTACGAGCAGGAGATAAAGTTTGGCATCCCTCTTGACTATCATAACATAGGTAGGCGGTTAGAGAGGCACACGGCTGAGCTCGCACGGAGAAGAAGAAAGAAGCTGCGCGGCGCGCGTAAAGGAGCTCCTCCTTTCATTGTGCGATTGTTTGTAAGGAAAACAGATTGGTGCTTTCCTCAGAGAGGATCAAAATAGAGAGAGCGGCAGGCTGGCCGGGTTGGTTATAACGCGCGAGGAAGCTTTGAGGACGCCGACGTCGGTACCGACGACGCCGTCGTACCTCGATCGCGGTTAACCAGAACGACGAGGAGCTTCGAGAGGCGTTCGTCGGGTAACCATGGAAACTAATGTCTCGAGATGACGCAGCGCGAGCTACCTGTTGCCGCGCATGCGCATTACGCTGGAGCGCGTACAGATTATCCGGCAGTAAGACGATCGCTGGTGAGCGATCGTCTCTGGTCGGTGGTAGCCGAAGGAGAAGGACAGAAGGAGAGGGAGATGATCGGATGACGAAGAAGAAGAAGAAGAAGAAGAGGAGATAGTGGCAAGGAGCGGACTCGGAGGAGAAGGGTAGCACGGTAGTGCAGGCATGCGTTGACGGGAGCATTTTTTAACGCAGATGATATCGGCCGCTATGGACCAAAGACTAATGTGCCGAGATAACCGCAGTAAATCAAAGGAGAATTCCAACTGGTACGGACGTCGGGTCGTCGGTCGCTCACTAGACCGAGGAGCGACGGCGACCGCGACGAGGCACGTCGCGCGTCCTTTCGAAATTAAAAGCGTCGGCGTCCTCGTCCTCGAGAGGGTCGCTCAGGAGCGTCTCTTCGGGCTCCTCGGATAAATCATTGCCGAACGAAAATGAAATTAGTCCGTGGCTCGCAAGCTCGCGGGTGGCTTCGTTGCTCCCCGCTGTTCGCCACGGTGGTCGTTCGCTGCTAAGGAGGCACCCGCTAAATAAATAATCCGTCGCTGGGCTCTTCTCGATGCGAAAAGATTGCGCAAAAGGCGCGCGGCAGGTGGGGAGTGGTGGAGGCGCACGCACCGCATTGAGATAATCAGAACGGTTGCACAAAGATCTTGGTATGGAAGTCCAAACCCCAGAAAGCGAAACCTACGAGATGCGATGTCGAGTGTTCAAGCAGCAGCAGCAGCAGCAGCAGCAGCAACATGTGCCGGTGAGTCGAGGTGTCGTGGGTGCGATGGCGAATGCTGATTGGAGCGCGATTCTCTAATCATTCTCGGCTATTAGGGTCACACTTTCTCCCCCACGAGAGACAATAGCTCGCGCGATCAAGCGAGTGCGTGTTGCGTATGCGTCAACGGGTGAAATTATTCTTGCGAAAATCGTACCCGATATACTGGACCGTCCGCTCGCTGTCCTACCTTGGGTTCGCCTTCCATCTATACAATCTGACAAGTCGCTGCCATGCGAAGGAGCCCAAGGAATCGCAGCAGCGATTTTATCGAGGGTAGCGAAACGCGCTGGCGCTTTCGTTCGAGTTGACCCTACGTAACTTTGATAAATATTAAAATGTTAAGGTGGTCCAGGGAAGATCTTTCATCGGATGAACTAGTCCCGAGATCGCTCGGAGGACGTCGTCCTCGAGGGACCCCCGTGGTGACTGTAATAACGCGGAAGCAATGAGTAGGATCTGGCTCCGGCGGAGCTTACCTGGTCCTACTGAACAGGCTGATCCGGTGGTTGCCGAACGCTCGCTGGTTGTTGGGTTTGTAGACGCGTGGGTGTCACTGAACAGGATAGGAGGCCTAGTCCTCCTCATTCCGATGAGTTGTTCTTCGATGCTACAAGCAAGTGATTCGGTATGGATAAGGACCAGGAGAAATTCGGGATCCTGAAGATGCTCGGAGACGCTGCGGAATGCGTTCGCAAGAGTTCATTTGCTCCCTGGTCACAGTTAATGACACTCTTCATTAATTGTCCAAGAGTCCATGTGATCAAGGAGACACGGAAAGAATCTAGGCGGATGATCGTCTTCCATAGGTCAGTGATGCCAAAGCATTCCTTACGCTGGATCTTCGGCAGGGTCAGTAGGGGGCGGCTCTTTCGTGGCACACTTTCCTATCATCTGTTTATGATCTAGGATTGTGGTACGAGGTAGTAGAGCGCCCGAGCCGTCGGCGTCCGCGCCGGGTCGGTCTAAAAAGAAAACAGGCTCGGGCGGCACTCGAGTTCACGAGTTCCAAGTGGAGTCCGTGGTGACTCGGTCCAGTTGAGTCACGCGTGATCTGCAGGCACGTGATCGATCGCGTGCCCTGATCGATCGATCGGCGCTCGCAGGATCGAACGCGCCTGCCGCGCCGCGCCGCTGCGCACTCTCCTAGATCGAAATGCAGCCGTACAATTATCGCCGCGTATTAATACTTGTTCGAACCGATCTCGTTAGCGATCGCTCCTGCTCTCGAATATTGACTCGTTGCCGTGAGATAAATCGCGCGCGATTACTACGTGCCGGAGTTGCATCAGAGAAAATTGTGTCCGTGTCTCTGTCTGCGTCTTGCGGCCAGCCGGATCGGCCGATCGCCTCGTTTCTCGTGCTCGGGCACTTCTTCGGGAGCGGATGAATCGGAGCGAGAAGGAGAGGCGACGGCGAACGATCTCCGTCGGAGGAGTAGCGCGAGTGACCGGATCGTGGCGCCGCGCACGACACACCCACGATTTTTGAGGAATTACGTCGAGACATAGTTTTTCGATTCAGCCGAGCACGAGGGAAGGATCGACACGGAGGTTCCGTCGGTCCACGTAGCTGCCAATGCAACCAGCTAAGTAGGCTCTGGCAGTGTGCTGGACCAATGATAAATTACTGGACGTCCGATAAGGACTAATCCGTGGTTCAGACAAATCCTCGATCGGCCAGGCGACATCTACATCTCCTACTGGCTTCTGGTGCACGCTATAGCTATATTGCCTAGGCCCGAGGAGACGTCCTCGTCGTAGCCACCGGTGACGCCATCATTACCCAGCTGAGATTTTTGCTACTCCAATTGTTTCGGAGCTGGGACAGAGTTGTCGAAGCGACGAGGTCTGAATTTCTGGCGCCCAGGTGGGGCGTCGTCAGGTGCCGTAGGTGCCATAGGTGGCAAAGGTGATCGAGTGGGCAGTTCTGCTCGTGGTGGCGCCTGGCCCCTTGTAAGAAAATATTATAATTTATAAGCAACAATGTGACCGAGCAATCATTCCACGTCTCGGTTCCACCTCATTGAAGCGAGTCGCTAAACTTCTAATCGGGTAGAATCGATCAGCGCCATAGGCGGGGCTATCGCAATCGATCGAGAGCGAGAATCAGCCTGAGGCCCAGCACACTTCCACTTCGGCCTCCTCACCTCCTCATCACCTCCCCCAATCACACGTGGACTTTCCAATCCTCCGTCGTGCGTCGCCCAATGAAAATTCGGTCTTCCAAGAAGACGCCGCGGTCCTGCCAACGAGCCTTGACTAATTCTTTCTTGCCGTGGTTCCCCAGGATCAAGCGACTCACATCCGGACCCTAAACCGATCACTCCGGACTCGCGGTGCACTGCAGCGGCGACGCTTACCCTGGTCTATCGATCACAGGCGCCGTGGATCTTCATCCCTCCGGGCGGCGCGTCCGATCAATTAGTGAGGTATTGATCCAAGCCCGGCGCCGCCGGTGCGATCCTCTGTGATCCTACACGATCCTGCAGGATCGTTTAAAAAAGTCTGAACCACCTGGCCGCACGTTCGACCCCCGCAGTCCACCCAAGCAGATGCGACCCTCCTTGAATCATCGGATCGGCAGCAGACCACCGGGCCTGGCATCCTAGTCCCGATACTGCCCGTCGCCATCTTCCTTTCCTTTCCGTTCTCAGCGGCCGTCGCCTACGTCGCCTTCCTTCCCTCTTCTCGTCCTGAAGTCTCACGTTCACACGTAGGACAACTGTCCCTGAACCAAGTGCCCTCGCACTGAACTCGACTCTGCTTAACCTGTCTTCTTCACCAACGGTCATTCCCACAGTCACCTGTATCGACGAAAACACTTCAGCCCATTGTAAGAACCAGCCCTAATGCCTCATCGTCCTCATCCCTTGACGATCGGGTTCTTCTCGACCAGTTTTCATCCTCTTCTTCTCCTCCTAGCGATCTCGTCCAGTGAGCTTCCTCTTCTTCTTCCTCGCTGCGACAAAGGATTAGATCTTGGCGAGACGACTCGAAATGCTAATCGACGTTATAACACGTTGACGGTCGCTTGGTATTCCATGCCCCGTGCTTGGTGCTGGTCTGTACTGTGTGAGTTATCACACCTATCACACCTATCACACACATCACACCTTCGTCATGCCTCCCTCCCGGATACATCGAGTACATTAAAACTCTCCTTTATGAGATACCGGTTTCCATTTGATTACTCAAATTAACTGGCATGCAGCAAGTTCTCCTGTTCAGCCCATTGCTGATTGCTGATCCGGATTGGCAGAGCCGAATCGCACCTAGCTGTCGCTTCCCTTTCCAGGCCTCCACCGAAGATGCAGATGTCATCCGACCTGTGACTGCTGACTGCACGTGTGAGTTTTCTGTCGAAGCCAAAAGTGTGAACGTACCGATCGGACAATCGACAAAGCCAGTGAGAATATGAGCCCTGGAGAAATTGGGCCATCGTAAACCAATAAAATTGCGTAAATAAAGAGAGACGACTCGCACGCCGATAAAAGTAAAAGAGGAGCCGGAGGATGAGGCCCGGATGATCATCTCGTGTCGCATTTCGTTGCGCGTGGCCTATCACAGAGCAGCCTTTATGCTCGTAGCCTTTATGTGGGCCTGCATGGGGCTGCAGAACAGTAGTATTTTTGTACCCCGTGACACATGCCTCTCGATAAAAGTCCCATTCAGTTCAGTCCTGGTAGATATCGATAAATCGAATGCCCACACACTCGAGGCTATCGCCGGTCCTTTTCCCCGTTAAATTCGATCTTTCAGAACTTTCTCATTTCTCACTTTGAATTTCAAAATTCGTGTCTCCTCGCCACGCTGTTATTACCTCGCCAAGGTAATCAAAAATTTGCTCCATCACGAATGGGGTCTTACCGTAAATCGATTTGCGACTATTAAAATGGGCCCGCGAGCCGTATCACACCGAATGGGACTTACACGTCGAGGATTCTCGAGATTCCGAGAATTCCCATCGAGCTTTGGGCCCCTTTTAGAGTTTCATCTCGTTTCACAATTCCAAAGCAGATGCAAATTGGTGGAGGCCAACAGCGCAACCACCGCGGGTCATGACATTCCTCGAATATCTCTGGAGCTCTCTTTTCCTTTCTCTTACTTTCTTTTTCTCTCTCTTCGTCTTCCACCTACGTCACCGATCTTCCGGTTGCCTATATCGATGGAAAAGACGCAGCCATCGTCACAGTGTAATTATTTACGAAATATCGAATACGAAATACCTGTCTGGGATTATCTTGGACAGATAGTCCTCGCGGAGGTCCTTTTATTATCTTTACAAGAGAGACGGGAAAACGGAGATAGTCAATGCACACGGACAGAGTTCCCTTTCCTATCTCTTCCTCTCTTCTCAGCCCAACGATCCCTCCGATAAGACTGATCTTTCCTATTCTCACTGAAAACTTCATCCTTGTTTCAATCGTGGCATCGGCTGTCAATCGAAGCCAATCTAATTCGGATTCAATAATTTTCTTAATTTTTCCAAAATTATCAATCTGCACAATGAGGCTGGTCACTTCGGAAACCTGAAGTTTTCTACAGCACCGATTGAAGTGGACTCGAGGCAAGGAAGGGACTGTTTACCGAAGGTCCCGACCTGTCGCAAGTTAGTTATCACGATATTTTGTTTGAACCTTATCACTGTTCACCCTTAGGACGTAGCTGCATTCCACGAAGCACGAGTGATAGTTATCTGGTTTGGTACCGTAAGACCATATCGTTTGTCGTGCCTACGGATTAGTCTATTTGGAGACGATATGCTGGAAATCTATTTGGCTCTCCATACTATAGTTTTAATCTGCAGGTCAAAAATGGGTCTCGAATTTTCAAAATTCTTTTTTCACGAACAAACTTAGCATTTCGACTACAAGCAGCTTTTCCAATAGTCCCTTCGATCACGATATGGAATAACTACTCGAAGATCATGAAAATTGATTTTTTTTTCAAAAAAAAAAAACGTCTCCCTATTTCTCACGCATGTACCACGACGTACGAAATAACCTTTTATATGATAGGCTCAGGTTTGAGACACGAGTCTGGCAGCTGATACTTCTGGTATCGTTTCAAAGCCATATCGCTCAGAACCTCCAAGCCGACAAATCAAACGAATCGGAGGAACGAAAAAAAAAAAAAAAATAGAGATGAAAACCTGCCCTAAGGGCAGCCAACATGGCTGCTCCGATTGCTCACGAGAAGCTAATGTTTAGGTCGAAGGTCGAAACCTTGTTGGTCGATCGATTCGATTGATGCCTGAGGCTGCTTTACGGGATGGCTTGGAATTAAAAAATCAACAACCCCACCGAGAACGAGAAGTACCTATTTCCTAAAGGTCCATACCCAAGTAACTACATGTCTATATAAATATACAGTCCTCCTCTAACCCATGATGAATAAGTATCCCAAGTTTGATCTCCAAGTGAGAATAAGAAAAAGTCCATCCGAAAGGTATCATTTCTATTCGTAATCGTATCGGGTGATGACTCGTGTCTTCGTGCACATGTCGCCCCGTTCAATGATGATAACTTTCGAAGCGGGAGGTGCCTCCACACATCACCTGCCCCCCTAAACAGCTGTCACGGCTTGATTTATCGATGGTTTTGAAGTCGCGCACGAAATCTAGAGGTTATGCTGCCGCATCCTCGATGCAGCCAATGTCCTGAATAAATTTTTAAGTAACGTCAAAAAAAAGCGTCGTGTGACGTAATCACAGTCATTGTGCTTATTTTCAAATATTTTAATAATCACCATTCGCCTGTTATGACCATTCCAGATACACACATATATTATCACGAAATCACCTGCCAGACCCGCGTATCGTGTATCCAAAATAATCAAGGATGAGTCCATTACCCCATTAGGTTGCATGATACATCATATTAGCCTGTGGCAATAAACACGATAGATACCATTAGTAGGATTGAAATGGTCTAAAGTCATGTATACAGCTATAGGTATATCCGCCCATAGGTATAGTTTGGGTAGGAAGACGAAACTATATGAGAATCTGGAGAAAGAGGAGGAAGGCGTATGAGTGGTTTGCGATAGATTTTAGGTTGGTACGTCATAGGAGGGCCCCACGTGGCAAAGAGCATGTGTTTTCCGGGTGAGTTGGTACTTTGTGCCATCTGCTCAGGAGTTGGACCGATAGGTGTGGCAGAGTCGATAAAACACACGGCGCTGCCTCCGGTTGGCTCGAGGCGTCGTCATGGATCCTTCGAAGGCAAAATCGAATCCGCTCGAATTCGAAGCTCGGGGGGTCGGAGGAGCCGCGAGGACATAATTAAAAGGCTACATGCGTGACGGGAAGGAAATAAATTTAGGTATGCGGGAAACTCGGTTCGTTCCTTGAAGATTTTAAGGAGGTACAAGGACTTCGTTACTCTTTGACGTGGGGGGAAAGGGGGATGCTGTAAGAGGGAGGGACCCCTAGGAACAAGGAAGCAGCCGGGATGGAATTGTTTCCCTTGAGATGTGTATCTATTTCTGTAA
This sequence comes from Calameuta pygmaea, assembly GCA_031762395.1. NCBI lineage: Eukaryota > Metazoa > Arthropoda > Insecta > Hymenoptera > Cephidae > Calameuta > Calameuta pygmaea. The sequence continues at coordinate 2,013,171 of JASANN010000246.1, forward strand.
GCGCGTTACGTGCTTTCTAAGTGTCGGCGCTTCAAAGCTCACGGAAAAATGGGCTGCTGTTGATGTTTTGCTCAAATTTTCGAACTCTCAGTGAGATAGAGCGTGACAGCCTCTGTCGCGTGCGCGGCGACCCATGTTGAAGAGGAGTCACGGGCACGGGTGACTCTTCCAAAAATATCGTGAAACAATAAATGGATTTTAAATATAGAACTTTTGACTAAATATCCATATCGGGACAGGGGTGAGGGGTGAGCGAGATAATGGATTTATACGGATAACGTAATAGAGGTGAGAACGTTTTTTTTTCGGGGGGAAAAAGGGGGGCTGTCGAATGGACATAATTTTTTTTCCTGATCTTGCCACCCAATGGGAACCCAAACCCCGGTGGACGCAGATCGTTAAGGAAATCGACTGGCTCAGCACGTCTTCGACCGGAGTCGATGTCGGTTTTGGAGGGGGAAAAAAAAAATTAAAAAAATGAAGGTTCGAGCAAAGGCTGTACTTAAAAAACGATATTTCTCGGCGCTCATCCACTTAGCGTCCTGATGTATTATTCGTGTTCTCCTTAATTAGTTGGCCATCTGACTTTCGCTAGGAGGATCCTTCATTTTCACGCCTTTTAATAAGGAGCCGACTCTTCGTGGTTAGGTCTAAGAAATTCCTGAAGTTCGGTGTAATGATTCTATCATGGTTCTTGGATCTATGCACGTGGCTGATGAGATCTTGGGGGTCCTCAGCAAATGGACTTCCTTCCGGGGCTACGAACTGGGCAAGACGACGTCAGGCGTCTTCAAGGTGTTTCTTGGGGGGGTCGTGGGGCGAGCGTCGCTAGGAAGGAGAGCGACAACCATCGGACGATCCGCCCATGATTCCCGGCACACGTCGCTTGCACAGTCAGTCCGGTATTGTTCGTGCGGAGGGTGTTTAGAATTTCATTTCCGGGCATGCGAGCCACAGCGCTCCGGTACTTTTCTAAAAGCGGCAGGGCTGCATCTGTCCGCAGATGCTGAGCAGATGCATAGCTCTGGACTCTAATTGCAACCCTTTAGAAAATTTGCATCGCTGCAAACGTCAATGAGTCTCTCTTCCGGCAGTTCTCTTAAGGTCGAGCTGTGGGTCTTATCGGACCACGTGGAATCTCAGACTGTAGCCACGTGCGCTATGCGCCATCTTCTGTTATTCAGAAGACACTCCTTTGGTACGTGGAACGGATGAAAAAGAGATTTAAAGCTGTGCCGGTGCTGGACCTGGCACGCTTCTCGGAAAATAGGTCCAAGATCATCCCTCTTCTCCCCAGAGACAGATGCAAAAATCACAGCATCCAAGAGGAATCAATGGAGGCGACCTCACCTGTCCACACACTTTTTGCGTCTCGGAGAAAAAGAACAGGGCTGCAGCACTAGGTGGATCCGAAGGATCAAAAGGATCAAAATGATCAGAAGGAGCACCAAGGACCAAGAAGGTTCTTCGCGAGGTTCGACTCCGTTCCTGTGTCACCTAGACTCGACAGGGCACCCTGACAAAAGAACTCCCGGCTCTTTGTCGGTTTCCTTGTCCGGTTCTTTGCTTTGTAGAATCCACTCTATTGAGGGCGCCATTCATGCGCCGCGCTCGGGGCGCAGCAAGTGCGGAATGCCTTGCGTAAACGACCGAACGACCGAAAGACTTACACTTGTACGTCGATCCCTAGGAAATAGCTTGGGCCTTTAAACGGATCCTCGCGGCAATTAGCAAAAATATTTTTGATAATCGTCAACACGATTTTCGGCTACTTCTTGAATTATGTGATTGCGAGATGGACCAGGTGGCTGCGAGAGAAGAAAAAACGGAAAGGCGAATTTTAAGGGACGCGGAAACGTCGATGGCTGCTAATTTTGAGTCCTCGAGAGAAAAATAGCGGTAGAAAGGAGCCACGCTCGAGACACGTGTCTACGCGTGCCGGAAGTGACCAACCGGATGCAGACATCCGAGAAGGCCCGTCCCAACCAAAATGCTCCGTCTTTGTTCTTGCCCGGATTGTGATGCAGATCTCTGCCTCCGGCGATCCAGAAGAAGCGATCGCTGGTGACGCTTCCAATGAAAACTAGCGCGAATGAAGATGCATCAGCTGGCAAGAACATATTCGAATTTGCTAGTTCAGAGAAATCTAAATTATCGTGATTTTGGACCCAAGCGATTTCGTCTTCCGAGGGAAACGAATGAGAAATAGGGACATGGGGGCTGAGGCTGAAGAGTCCAAACTTACCAGAAACCCCGAAAAACGATCCCGATCACCGGCTGTTCCACCTTTTACCGTATTGGCTTCTCCTAGCTTCATCTTCTGGCAGCGGCTTATTAGCAAAGTACTTCAAGCTGACCAGCGGCTGCACTTGACCGCAGGAAGTGGGCATCTCTTATTTTTCTTTCCTCCTTGGACAAACAAAACCGACTTATTAATAGCTACCTCCATTTTTTCTCTTTTACAAAATTAGTGCTTGTTTCCGCTCTTCGATACTCGAGGGATCATAGTAGAGGGTCTAGAGCGACCCGAGTCCAATTATAGAGTTTAGTATCGCAGCAGATAAAATATGACGCGAACCCGAAGCTGAAACGTATACAGAGCATTAGAGCCATTGCCGTTAATCGTAAAGGGAAGAATCGAAAAAGGACTCGGATGAATAAGACAAACTATAAGACATCCGAGACGATGGGTTTGGCTTTGGTCCATGTTCTGCTTCTGCTCTGGCATCTGATTCCAATTCTCTCTTGGAGACCCTCTTGGCGAAAAATAAAAGGGACTCCGCCCCCGCTCGTGTGGGGCACGCGCCTGTCCAAAGGGGATCCCACACCTGCCCCCTACTCATTGTGGCTCCCCGAGTAGGTCCCCAACGTGCAGCACCCTCCTAGACAAAACTAGAGCCGCTAGTCTCAGTAACGGCAGCATCTGCTGGAATCTGCGAGGGATGCCGGCAGGGTCTGTCGAGGTTATTATTGGCATTGTGGCGCGCGCGCGCGCGCACACACACACACCTACCCATGCACGCATCTATGGATCGAGGCAGTTCAGGCACGCATTACGGACCCATGTGTCGGTGCGAAGCGCACCGAGGGTGTCGAGGGTTGCCATTCGGGGTGGATGGACCAAAGGTGCTGTAAAGGCATCTGCCTCTGGGTTACATACGACGTGCAGCAGTTTGCCATCCACCCGACCAGTCACCAAACCAGCCTCCCTTGGTTGACCTGATATCGGGACTCAATCCGGAGCCTACAGAGTTACAAAGATCCTGTACCATTTAAAGGGTTTCCGTACGACCTTCGTTTTCAAGTAACTAACAGATCGTTTGATAAACGAAATCAGGGTCCAGCTTCAGTTGGATCTGGGAGTCTCTCTGAGACTTCTCACGGTCTCGCGATTCCCGCGGGAAAAATCTCGAGTGGCACGTGAGAAGCGAATTTGAGTAGCTCAGCCTCTCGAATCTTGAAGGAGTCAGAGAATGATGGAATTATTGAATGAATGAACGAGCGAGCGGCAAGTAACGAATTTCCAAGGGTTTGTATTAGCGGGAGATTGGCCCAAGTGGCTCGGAGCTGCTGTTTAATTCGCTTTTGAGCTCTCGGAGCGTCGACGCGGGACTCTCAGGAAAAAGAGCTCAACAAAACTCGCCCGTATCGCACGGAACCAAGTATCTAGATCGAGGCAGAGCTATTATTATTCGTAGCGCACCTGGGCGCACTCGAGAGCTCCAGGATTTGCAATTACCCTGCTGCCCGAAGGTACTTTTATTCCGACGTCCAAGTCGGAGCCGGAAGGAAATAAAGATTTCCGTTGAGCCTCGATCGTTCTAATCTCTCCAAGTCAATTGTTCTCATCTTGGAAAGGCAAGATCCAAAGGATCCAGGCAGATCGGTTACGCGGAGAGAAACTAATTGAATTATCCAGGCTGTCTGGCGAAGCTATAGACGAAGGTAGATAGGTAGGTGGACTATCGTGGCTCCTCGAAACTCCTCCTCGTGAAGCAGCGCTGCCAGGCTGAGGGAACACCTCTCTCCATTGTTATGCAAGAAAGTCGATATCTCGGCTCGATTTATGATTGATAGCCGTGAAGCATATTAGGTCAGCGCGCGCGCTACCATGGTAGCCTGGTAGCACCCAAGCCGCCAGTCTCGGCAACCTCTGTCTGCCAACTCGGGACAACCAGACGGAGAAAGCAATGTTGCAATGTGGCCCAGTCACTTTGCTCCTTTGCTCCTTCGCTCCTTTGCTCCTTTGCTCGTGTGCTCACGATCATGACGATCATGACGATCATGACTTTAGGCCTGATACACACGCACGGTACTGCAGGAAGACCCCATTAGAGCAGCCTGTCCTCTTCTCAGTCGCTCCTTGCCCCGAGGACCTCCGAGCGCCATCGACCTGGCACGCGCCCATGTCAGCCTCTAGTTTTTAAGAGAAATCAGGGATCATCCGAACAAACTAAGACGCAGCTTCTTCTCTAGACCCTTCAGACAGAGCCTGGACTCAGGAACGTCCGTTTCGCGAACGTACCTTTGCCGTTTGAGAAATAACCAGGGCAGTCAAGTTAGGCACAAAGCAAATCAGGTCGTAGTCAGCCGGGGGAGGTGCGAAGGGGTGGAAGCCCGGGAGGAGGAGATAGATAGCTGAGCTGGTGGAGGTTGGTTGCGGAGTCGAAGTAATCTCATTAGCCACGCCGGGACGCTCGAGACGCCGGGACGGCCAAGACGGCGGCCCCACTGATCCGTGTGTTGATCGCGAGGCTTCCGACTTGGCCACATTGTCCACGCGCGCAGATTTACTGCCTTTTCTTGGATTTACGATTTTCGAGCGCGTCCGCCGCCGCGGATCGTAATTCCCGGCGTTCTCGCCGCAAAGGGAACTCCTTTGTATTTCACGGGCTTTGTCCCGCATGCGGCATTATTCCGCGCACTGTATTTTATTCGTTCGCTCGGGCGCGGGTGGTCGCTCCAAATCGGTTCGCGCTCTTTACTCTTTTTCTTCTTCTTCATCTACAATACTACTAGCTGCTACGCGCAGCATCTCTCGCTCTTCTCCCAGTTTCTCTCTTTACTCCCTCCCTCCCTTCTCTCTCGTTCTCTCGTTCGGACGTTACGCTGCACCCGCACAGCTGTACTCTGCCTGGACATGAACCCACGGACGGACGGACGGACGGACGTAAGGACAACCGATGGCACGTGCCCTGTCGAGTATCGATGGTGGAAGGTGGGAGGGAGGGAGGGAGGGAGGTGACATGGGGGGATTGCACGCAGCATCCAATGGCGCAATATGCTATAACCACCGTACCGAAGCAGAAACCAGCAAGGGTTCTCAATCCGTGAATAATCAGGCTCGCGATGGAAGACGTAGAAAGAGGATAGGAGCTCGGGCCAAGGAGAGATAAACCCGAGTGAGACAGAGAAAGTAGCGTCGATGCGTACTCGTAGGAGGCAGCCATTCGAGCAGCCGAGCACTCGAGCTAGAGTATCTCGCGCGGCGAACACGTTCCGGGATCGAAGTCCGGTAAGGCCACACCTCGAACGAGACGGACGTCGGGACGCCAGAGCGTTCCGAGACTCTTAGTACGGCGCTTCCGGTATAAAAATCAATAAACAGCCTAGCGGCATGTTCTTCCTCCTGCAATGAGAATCATCTAACGGAGTCGCGTGGTTCAACCGTCCTCATCACCTGCCTCGGTTAGGTACAATGGAGCGCGATCCACTAGGCGAGCCAGGCTGGTTTCCCCACAGCCACCATACACTACTGCTACTACCTTCCCTTTGGAATCCTATCCCATCCCCATGTGCCACCCCTCTTTGCGCACATACGTCCTCATTATATGTAGGCACCCCTCGGGCTCAAAACTCTCCTAGGTAGCTCAGACTCACACGAATTCGCCAATGGGGCACACACGCTCAGCCAGTCATCCAGTCAGCCAACCAGCCAGCCAGCCAGTCAACCAGGCACACGCGGTAGGTACAGAAAGGCAGAGATTGACAATGCAGGGGGCCCACCTGCCCCCTACCCCAACCTGGACACGCGCCTTGTCGTACCACCTGGTTCTACGAACCTGAAAGCGTCTTTCGGATGCTGGGCGATGATATTTTGGATGGCATTGCGAGGACCTTCCGAGAGAATAAGAGATTCCAGCGACATTGGACTTGGAGTTCGCGGGAATACGGGAGGTGTCGGGTTGCAGCTGGTCCAGCCAGTGCGACGCGTCGCGACGTCTTCGTGGTGACGTCTGCCTGCCATGAGTAACAGGCGCTCTGACGCTAATACTATCGCAACGTCCATCAGGATTAACAGAGGCTCCACTGACCTCAGTCGCTTCGCTGCGGTTCCGCTGCGGCTCGATTTCGATCGAACTCCATATTTGCGTAACCGTGAAAACGCAAAAGGGGATCGCGAGCTATGACGTACACAGAGGCAGCAGTCCTACCGGCGACGACGTCCGTTCTCGAACACCTTGATCTCTGGGAGTTCAGGGTCGACCTGCATTCTTCCCCGGCATTACTCCTATTATGCAGATCGGACACGCGCGATCATTGCGTAATTATCTCTTGTCGAGGCGAATCGTTTGCGGAAATCATTCACGAGGAATATATCAGCGAGCATTTTTATTTCGGACGCGTTGTTCCCTTCCGGTGAGAATGATGACTCGATGAAACGGAAGGTCGGGTTGTCGACTTGCCGATTTCCTAATGGGACCGCAACTCCACGCGCGAATAACGGATTATATGATCCTGGCGCGTAATACGAAACCATTCGAGCCAAGTAGGCACGAAGAAGGAGCCCTGTGGAAAGGTCTAACTGTACCTCGAGATTTTCCCTTCCTGGTCTCTTGGGTAGACCGGTAGTGCGTAACTGCGTACTGCGATAGGTGGAATCCCCTCGATCCCCTATGCACGCAGAGACCCATTCTCAGCGGATATCAGGTTCGTTTTTGATCAGGTTTTCTGACTACGTGCAGCACGAGTTCCATTCAACCCTCCTGTACCGTTTCGAACCTTTTTTTTTTGCCTTTTTTATTTTAGAACACGGGCAGCACCTTTTCGAGTTTAGAGGCTGGCCTAACCTTTGGGGAGCCCGTTTGGGTCGCCCAGCTGGTAGGGGCTCGTGTGTTTGTTCAGATTTGGTTAATGTTAGAGCTATATGGCGTTTTACCTTCGTCATGGACCTCGTATGGGATAGATTTATGGCGCACTGGATTCGACGAGTACATACGGGTTTCCGGCTCGGGCTTTTTTTTTTGTCACGTGGTCGTCCGCCATTCACTCGATTATGCCTTCAAAGGATTAGACAGTCAGGCAGCTCGACAGGCAGGTACGTCACGCGCTGCTCATGTCACTCAGGCAGCACGTACGGTACCTCCTCTTGGCTACAGTCAAATTTAAAAAATATCTTTCCGATGGTGCAAATCTGATTGTTCAGACGAACCAACGACAGACGCAGTCGGAACGGGACCAACAGAAATTGGCCGGGGTCCGTCTCGGCGAGCACTGGCAGAAAAATCAAAAGTCTCCTGGCGCAGGTGTCCAAGACGGTACAGAGTGGCAGGTACCTTTCGGCTTGGCTTGGAAGCATTGTGCCCAGGACACAGAATACCTACACGAGGAATGATCCTGAATGGAGAGCCCACGAGGTTGCGTCTTTCACGGGGGACCCTGAGCCACGGTTGCTTTAAAAGTTTAAACGAACAAGGGAGGCCGGAATATCCCTTCTGAGATTTGGTCGCAAGGTCGTCGCACCACGATAGATCGAGCCTTCTGGTACCTTTGGAATACCAGGCTGGCTCGGTAGCAGAGGCTTCTTACGAACTCTTGATAAGTCGCTGCCTGCGCCATTGGGAAGCTGGAGAGTCGCGAGCCCAGGGCCGCCGTTTCAGGTGCAGGAATCACATGTCGTGCATTTCTTCTCCCCTTCGCATCGCACGGTCGCACGACAATGCTTTTGGCACATAAAGCTTCCCTTCAGCTCTGCCCCTCTAACCCTAGTCCAGGATGGGGAGCGTGCCATCGGGCAATGGGCATCAGCTGGATCAGCTGTCGGATCGCGGTATGGCGGCTGAAGATGGTCCAGGTATATGCCAACAATTTTACATGGATTTTCCAGCTGTATCTGTGTAGCTTGTGCGCCATTAAAAATATTACGCGTATCTTTAAGTGTTTTATGATTTTGCTAAGACACCTGATTGATACGGGCAATTTTGAGAAAGAGGTATGCGCAACCTGCGGGGACACCGGACCGATCAATCGTTTAACAGGGCGAACCGCTGTGATCTTTTTTTTATGGCGGCTCTTAACAGAAATTCCCATGGAGCCTGTTCTGGATAGATTTTATAACCCGTGTACAATTTATGGTGTTACTTTTACGATCGTCATCTCTCCCATCTCTACTGTAGCTCAGTGTGCTCCGTTCAGGACGACTCCCGAGGAGCTGCGCTCTGGAACCACTAGGGAAACAAGGGGTCTCAAAGTCTTTTTTAAGTCTTTGAGAAAACAAGGGGAGGGAGGGGGGGAGGGAAGGAATAAATAAAAAGTACACCGTGAGAATGAAAAAGATGAGAACTAGCCTGTCCAATAACTTTGAGAAAGAATATCGTGTTCTGGAATCGAATGAAAACGAACTCGCGAATAATCGGGGAATGAATGTTTCTCTGGGAAAGGATAGAGGGCGTCGTCGGCGTCGTCGGCGTCGGCATAGGAATAATTCGAAGGCAAAGCAGGAGCACGCGCGAAGCCCGCGGCACCTCGGTAGCCTCCATTAATACTCGCGAGGGTCAACGGCAGATCAATTGACCGACGTCAGGGACACTGGAGCAGCCAGTTCCTAATCTAGTTCGTATCCGAACCCTTAGGACGATGGTCAAAAGTTTGTCAGCTTAGGGCGTAGCGGGGCCCATGATAACATCTCTAATCTACGACGGAGTTGGGCCTCTTTCAGGCCGCGCGGTCCCTTGGCCCCTGCACCTCCTTCTTTGGGTTTCAACATAAGTTCGAGATGAATCGATTACGCTGAGCTGATCTGCCAACGTGGAGACCCCGACACAAAATTCTATTATCTCTCGCGTGAAAAATGATGGAGGACGATTTAGTTTCTCTTTGTCTCTCCTTCTCTTACTCTTTTTCTTTCTCTTTCCGTCTCCTTAATCGAAAATCATTGACTCGCAAATTTTCAAAGCATCGCTGCGACAATCTGCAAGAATTTCGCTGAACCGGCACGAGCCGATCTCCAGCTAAAGATTTCACTGCCTACCTGCCTGTCTGCTTGCCCATCTATGCTGTAACAGTCGCGATCGAATTCGAACTTGACAATAAGCCAGGAAAGGAGTCGCTCGAAATATCGAAGAAACGACAAGCGTACATGTGGACGAGCCAAGAGGCGGAGGAGTCGGGGAACTAAGGAGAGCGGCGGAGGTCTGACCAAAACACAGCCAGGATCTCCCGAGAGTAGAGATGAATGCGCCGATTATCACGGCCGGTAATGTTCTCGGAAGCATGAAGCGGCGAGGCTTCTGGCTCGGTGGTAAAGCATTAGGGAGCCTTCACACTGAGCGCACTCAAACCGTTTGTGCCTTCCTTCGATCTGCTGAGGAAGGTCCTGGCCGGTACTGACAGTTGGCATCAGACATCCTGGAGTCTAAAAAAATTCAGGTACCGCACACACCGTACGTGATAACAAGTATCTGCATATGATTAGGTCATTCTGACAGGGGTCAAGTGTCGGAACAGTTGAGATCAACCCAGGTGGGTATCATCAGGCACCAAAGATTGCAGGAAAAATAAAATAAAATTGATCGATAAAAATCCACGCGCGTAAAGATTCGAGAGGTAAAATTAGATTTTCGGTGTGGACGCGAGTTAACTGTGGGCAGCATTCGCTGAGTCGGGTTAAGTCCAGTCCAGGTGCCGCCTGCTATGCCGCGCGGTGAGATGTTGCTCCTGGTGGACCTGATCGGGCTCGCTCGTGCCATTGACCGCCATTGACTCCCCCACGTACGACACATTGCTCGATGTATCTGCTTGCCCGTGTGTTCCTCGAGTCTTGGCGCCTGAGGCCGTGCGGCGTCCCGACGCCGCGTCGTCGGCGCGATCATGTATTTTGTAGAAATTCATGAATTTCAATAGGTCCCCGCGCGAGTCCTAGATCCTCAGGGGAATTTCAAAAGTATGAAGATGAAAGGAGACAGGGTTCAGAGAGGACCCGTCGCGACGGAGTATACAGCGCCGCGACGCGTTCACTCGGTTCACTCGGTTCACTCGATGGAAGTAAGATAGGGGGGCAGATCGAAACATCCGAGCTGATGAAACTCGTGCAGGCTCATTACGGCTCTTAAGAATGGTGGATTGTTCGTCATTGCCCAATCAAGCAATGAAGGAACGGTGCGCGCGCGCGCGCGCGGCCCAATTACAACCGGATCGTCTCTCGGTAATGATCATCGCCCTGCTCATCGCCTCGGTCTATCGATCTATCGGCGCCTTTGTACGGGCTGGATCGAGCGTCGGATTGAGTGCCGCGCGATCATAACAACGAGTGTCGAAATAATTCAATAATTACTGATCGATCGGCATCAGCAGACATTATTTCTATTGCCGAGTTCACTAATCGCCGCGTCGCTCTTCTAACCTGGTACGTCCTCTTGAGCAGTTCAGACTTCAGCCTCCGGTCCAAGTGAGCGACCACCCCGACGATTCTGGGAACGTCTCGCGTGGCGTTTACGGCTTGGATTCTTCCGGAAACGAAAAGGCTTTAACGATTTCACGCAAGCGCCGCGTGGGCGGACGAAAGTTCAGCGCGACCATATCGGCCGCGAGACGCTCAATATATGTTAGCGCATAAACCATAAACCTGCTCTGGCTGTAAGCCGAATCCACAAAACAAAACGGAACCTGCTCTCGCGACGCTGTCGCGACGGTGGGCGTCGAAAGTGAAACGCTACCAAGTTTTCACGATTTTGCCAGTCGCGCTTTCTATAGGATCATCCGTCACTCGAGATCGGTCCGAGCAGCCTTTGGGCTGGACCAGTCGAAATCGCGAGGGTGGTCCACATCGAGGCGACAGCTGGTTGCGCAATGTGCTGATCCATCTACGAAGGAGGGAAATAGAATATTTGAAATTGGAATGGCGCCCACCGACACTCTAAACACTGGGTAATTTCTCCACTTGACCCGACCACTTTATTTAGCATACTGTGTTCACTGGTAAAACAAGGTCGCTGAAATAATGTAGCTCGTGTCGCAAGAATCGGTGAGCAGGTTTTGCGCCGAGATGAGATCTTTCGATTTCTGAACTCGGCGACTGTACTCGCGCGCGCACGCGCGCGCGCGCGGCCATAATCGCAGCCATTTTTTCACTATGTATTTCGCCAAGTTAAGCCAACTGGTAAATTGACTTTATTGGTGCACGAGATAAGAGTAACTACGTTAATTGCAGACAGGATTTGGAAAAAATCTCATTCACTTCGTGATTCGAAATCCTGGCGCCCGACCGAACTACGTCCGAGGATTTTTCACGGTAACAAAAAACCATCTTGGACACGTCACTGCATTGTCGAGAAAGGATTGAGAAAAGATAAAGAAAGTCTGTGGAAAGGCCGTAACGCCATAAGAATGAGCCAGAGATACTACATACACCCGTCGAGCAGACTCTTTCTCCCGGTCCAGCCTGTTCCGACAACTACGAAACACGCTCACTCGGACAGATAGATCGGATCGTTGACTTTCAGCCGAAGCCTATTTGGAGGCTCGCGAGCGGTGAGCTCATTAATTTAAATAAATTGCTTATGCATCGACGCGATCTTAACGGACTTAACGTAACCCGACCATCCGGAATGAATGGAACGAATGGAACGAATGGAATAGCTTAGAGCTTCCTTATCTAGTGGCTTTACCAATGCATTCGTAAATAATGTCGCTCTCGTAAGGACTCACCCGCTCCTCTATGACATACGGCAACGATCATCCTCGACTTGACCTCCTGACCTCCCGCTCCCTTAGAGCCTTGACTCTCCCGATCTTTGACCAAAGGCTTCGATTGGATAACACCAGAAGGAGGTTACGGCAGCCGCCAGTGCGAGAGACCTGCTCATTCCGATCAGCCTGGTCAGCCTGATCAGGCTGGTCAGCCTAGCGGCAGCCGGAGCCAGCGGTCATTCGAAATGCATCTCGATTAGGATGTCGACATCCGGGCGTTCCATGGACGATCTAATAGAGTCAGACTCGGACTCGGAGTCGGCCCGGTATAATAGAGAGAGAGAGAGAGAGAGAGAGAGAGAGAGAGTCCAAGGAAGGAGTGCAGCATCCGCGCCAGGGCAGCTCGTGTTCACAATCTGGCATCTCGCGGGGGCGTCCGACCCAATGTACACCACTCGACGAACGATATATCTTGCTCGCTAGTACACGTACACAAACTTGTTGGAAGGAAGGTGCTTCGCTTAAGCCACTCGAGCGACTCTACCGATTCTACCGATCTTGGCACTACTCTAGCCGCTTCGAAAACCAGAGAAAAGCCCAACGCCGTCGACTCACCATGAACGTTAAGCCTGCTTGCATTAGGTTGCATTAAGGTTGCTCGTCCTGGTGCAGCTCAGGAAACCCTGACTACCCAGGCTGCTCGAGCTACTTGGACTACTCGGATCGGAGTACTGCGTCCTTATCAGGTTAGAGTAGCAAAGTACCAGAAGATCGAAGAAGCCTGTGGTCTTCCCTTCTACTCCCACCCCATCCACCCCCCCCCGCCCCCCGGAGTTCTCCTATCTTAAAAAGATCCCTGAACCAGAGTCCCATGGAGCCTTGTAAAATAGCCTTCCCGAAGTAACTACTTTATTTCAGGGAAGCGGGTCTAGTCCAGGTCCATCTCCGCTACTTATTTAAATAACATCTCCGTTATGGTAATGTCCCTGGTAATAATGGTAATAACGGCCGTGTAACAGGGACGAAAATGGGCCACTGCCGGCGACGCGGTGTCTTACATGTGCCGACGGTTACGTATGGTATGTACATACCTATGGGTACATACGCTACACATCGTACATGTCGTACATGCATACGGGCGCCATTCATTGGGCGTAGCCTCACCGTAGACCGCATCTTGTACCTGATTCCTCTTGTGCCATACGTCAGCAAGATACACGACAAGTGCTCTAATTATTTCGATGCCTTCTCCCCTCACTCGCTGACCGATTCCAGGATCCTGCGGAAGGATCCTGCGGTAGGAAGGCAGCCTACCGCTAGTGAGGCTCGATCAGCCTGGTCAGGCGTCAGCCAGTCAGCCAGTCACCCAGCCACCCGGCATCCACGCTAGACACGTCGCTTGCGAAACTCCAGGCTCAGCTTGACGCGGTGACACATAAACTACTACACGCGAGCTCTCATCGTCTCGTCTGCACATGAGACACACACATGCCTGAGCCAGAGAATAGCAGGATTGCTGGATGGGTGCAGTGGCCCACTCGTGACTCTAGACAGAGTCTCTCGCTCTCGGGTACAAAGTCCTATTTGTATGGGGATAAGTAGTCCTGGTAGCAGGCAGGCTCGGTACTTGCAGGCAGCCAGTCAACCAGCCAGCCAGCCAGTCAGCCAGCCAGCCAGCAACACTAAGTATTTGTGGGACATGCTCATTCACCGACAGGAAACAAAGTGGGCGCATCTTAATGGATTACACTTGTAGGCATCGCCTACTGACTTCGCTTATATCGCCAATTATAGTGTACGCGTGGTGTATAAATACTGGAGTTTATTACCGCGTGCCGGTAACGGGCGGAGGACTCAGCCTTTCGCCATTTTCCACGGTGATTCATGGTCCGGGAGGATCGTTCGGAAACAAACGCCGACTGACAATGCCTGTCGCTGGCACTCAACGCCGGTATCAATCTGTTATCAAGAATCCCTTCCAGCGGTCGTCCTTGTTATTTCTCTCCTGAGTGACAATCCCGTGACGTATCGCTCGTCAAAGGCATCGGGCGTCATTCAGAATCCTTAATGATCCTGATCACGCTGAGCTACTCTTGCGACGTTTTTCAAAGTTCGCGAACCCTCTCTCTCTCGTTCGCCCAGACTCTCCGCGTCAATGGACCATTGTACTGGTCTCGTATTTTTCGCAGATCGCGCCTATCGCCGCCCTCGATAGACGGCGGGATGAATAAATTAATGCGGGAAATGTATCTGCGCGGCAGGATCGTGTTGCAAGGCATTGTGCGTGTCGCGTGACGCAAGAGCGGCCGAGTTTGCTGTGACCGAGTAGGTCGATGAGAAAAGAGGAACGAAGGAATGGAGAGATAGGGAGAAGGAGAAGGTAGAGAGAGAGAGAGAGGGGAGGGAGTAAAACGGAAGTAAAAAATTCAGTAAGAATTTCACGAGACTGCCGATCCTCTCGATGCCAGGTCAAAGGGTGTAAAAGGCAGGAGCAATCGAGGGAAAAAGGGTTCAGGGTCTTTGAAGTTGCGTCACCGATCGAAAAACCGGTCGATCGAATAAGCTGATTCGCCGATCGTGACGAAGGAAGTGAAGGTATAAGCGATCCGGCAGAAGAAGCGATCTCGCAAGGCATAATCGCATTAGAGCGACAATGCACAGGCAGCAGCCACTGTCAGGCCATTGGGCAGCGACCGTGCGGAGCAGCAACTGCCAATTACTCAACGATTTACCTAGTAATTCCAGCAAAGCAGGGGACTGGCTGCTGGCCATTGGGATTAGGTTGGGTCTCCTGGTCTCGGTGCATTAGGCTCCTTACTCCGTACTTTGCACTCGGAAGCCAAGAGAACATTGTAGCTGGGCTGCGCTGCTCGCGCGAGGAGCCGAGGACTCGCGCTGCTGAACGATAAAGCCGTATCGCGTATCGCGCACGTATCGTTCTCATAGCGGCGACCGGATCGCGAGCGTCGCGCGACTTTGGCTGGTGACTAAGGTGAGGCAAGTTCGCTGACAAGCAAACGGCAGTTCGCTAAGTTACTCTCCACGGTTTGCTGGCCGGTGCGATAGGCGGGCGCCAACTCCGACCGTCTGGGAATGTTCTATGAAATCGGCATTACGATTTAAACGGTTCGTATTATCGAACAATGCGGAGAACCGTGCGTATTCCGATAGCCGGTTTACCTATCCAGCCGGACTTGCTCCCTCTCTCTCTCTCTCACTCTCTTTCTCTCTCTCTCTCCATGTGTCCCCATGCAAGATAGCAGCCATCCCGAGAGAGGAGAGTCTCAGTCCCCTGGCAGACTGGCAGATCCTGCTACCATTTCTTTGGCAGAGCAAGATCACGAGCGAAGGAGCTTTCCTGAATGACGTATAACGATTATCTTTTGATTGCCAAGTAAATTCTTAGCGATGAGTCTCCTGGCAATAAATATCGAGATCGATTATCGCGCGTCTCGAACGAAACAACTGACTCCCAGCGCGATTCGATATCTCGGACGGTGTAGCTTTGATTTATAAACAGTCGCATGAACATCGTTCAGGATTAGCCTTCGAGTTACGGCTTCCCGTTCAGAGCTAATTTCAATCTGAGCTTTTACTCGTCATTGGGTTTCCTTATGCTCTCTCGGCTCGCGGGCAAAGGTCCCCATCCTTAATCCTTCCTGAAAGGAGAAGTAAAGCCACAATAGGACCAGCTCCTGCGAATAAACGTCTCCCGCATTCTACGTCCAGGCGAGAAATTCTCGGCTATCGGGAATCCAAGACAAGTACGCACGGGACAGTAAGATAAAGCGGAACGTCAGGTTTCTCATCTACTAAGAAGGAAAAATCCATCCGGGTTCAGCTGGTAAACGTACCAGCTACCAAGAGGTTCGAGTCGACTTCGGATCCTGCATGAACCTGTCGCCCTGACGCACCCATGCGCACTGGATTCCTCGTACGTGTCCCTCGGACACGTATCTGCCTCCTCGAACGTCCAGTCCAGCCGTTCTATCTTGTTTGGATACTCGAAGGTCCTCGTGGAATGTCGAATTTCCTTGTTTCATGGGCAGCCACGTATGAGCACATGTGTGGTGGCGCTGGAGGTGGAGGGAGGAAGGAAGGGGGAGCGCGTGCCCGAGGCGCGGGTGTGTCCCATCTTGGCTCTCGACGCGTTTGCGTTAACTGCGCGTTATGGGTCTATAGGAGCACGAGCGAGAGAGCTTTTCCAGTATGTAAGATTACACACGTGTCACTGTGTTATCCTGCAGAGTGTAACAGGGAGATAGGACAGGAGGCGAGCGAACTAGCGGCGCGGTTGCTGCCAGTGTTGCTGGTCTTGCTCGTGTTGCCGGTGTTGCTCGTATTGCTGGTACTAGTCCCATTAGTAGTCGACTGCGGGATCTCCGAAGACTCATAAGTTAGCCAGCAGCTGCCGCTGTTCAGTTGCTCCTTGAGTACTCCCCCACGAGATACGCCGAGGCTCGCGCTCGCGAACGATATCGCCGTTTTTGCTACGAGCCGGACGTACATTAATGTCTTTAAGAGGAATTTATTAGATTCCACCTGGTCCCGACTCCGAGTATAGCGAAGTTTAGAAAAAGTGTTATAGCGGTATTTTCCACCGGGTCCAATTGACGGGGGTCTCGATGGGGTCGATGGGGTTGATCGGAGGGAGCAAAATGTTCGAAAGTGGTGCAAAGTGCCGTTTACGAAGGCTCGCCAGTGGGCTAACAATAGAAATCTCCAATTAGAGAGCTCTCGGTTACGCCGCCTCTACGGACACATTGGATACCGGCAGTCCGGCACGCTCTCGACTTTACTCGACTCTAATTATTATAATTAATTACGAGGGCTCACGGCGTATTCAGGCCATCTCGTCCACCCACTAGACCCGCTCTGACTCTCTGAGGTTCCGAGTATCCTTCGGGTTCTCTGCCTAAGAAGCTATAGATCTCATTGTCAGCTACCAAACAATAAGAGGCCGGATCGTTCCGGCAGGTCTAGCAGGGCTCGGGGGGGAGGGGGGGGAGCGCGTAAGGGAAGAGTAAAGAACGTTCACAATTGGCGGCAACACTTTCTCTCGCGCATTTAGTTTGAACCCACGCCGCCCGAGGCGCAGCTCCTATATCCACGGCGCGTTGCCTTACGCGGATCGCTGAAAGACCGGATCTTCCGTTGCCGATCGAAGGTTCACCGATTTCCCGTCGTCCCTATGTCGTCCCTGTCACCCGACACTTACCTACTTCGCTCCATGGGTCGTTACAGTCGAGAACAAGTAAAAGCGATATCGGGCGATCGGTAACGTCAGTAATTATATTCCAATTACGGGCTAGTCAGGCGCCGTTGCTCGAGTAAAAAACAAGCCACTCCTGCGCCAGATAGGGACGTGTTAATCCCGCGAGCGAGCCCGCAGCGCGCACGTGCCGCCGGTGAAACAGTTGACAGTCGGCGGACTCGCAACCGGGCGACGGTAACGAATGGACGTCGCCCCGGGCGACAGATACTTCGCCATCTTGGATACAGGCCGTTAGGAACTTGTCCCCGGCGCGATCCACGTGCTCCGAGTCTTCATCCACCGGAGCGCAGTGCCGTCTAGGTCCGTCGAAAAGTTCACCGAGCCTGGACAGAATTTTTCCGATCGTCCCGAGAAATGCAGTCGGCACTGAGGCGTTTAATTACAATGCCGCTACGGAGAGCCTTATTAGCGCTTGATAATCAGCGCTCCCCGCGATATATGGCTGGAGTTGAAGTCGAACTTGATCAGGCGTCGCGACGCAGAGGGATTTCGACGTCGAGGTTCCGGGCGTCTTTTCGCGCGATTTATTATCTCTCGAGGAATCGAAAGTCGAGAGGGACGGTTGCGTCAGCCGGACGATCGGCGATCGATGACGTGGACGGGGAAATCGATTGAAATATAAGGGCGGAAATGTTTCCAATTAATAGCATTATAAATTCAAGGAACTGGTCGCTGGTCGCCGATTGCAAACAATGGGTCTACATGGGGCCTGTATACACAAAGTCTGCTCTGTAATATAAGCGTGTATATAGATATATACACTCCCATATCCTCCGACTAAAGGCTCATGCTATCAATGAGAAGTGTTTTACAATGTAGAACCAGTAATGGCACATTACCGAACGAACGGAATAGAACAAAACAATTACTAAATCTAGTTCGTTAGGCAGGCGGGCGCACTGGCAAGTTCCGTGCACGCCACCATAAGTTACTTGCGGCGTTGCTGCTGCCTGCTGCCGACTGCTGCCGACTGCTGATGTTGCTGATGTTGCTGATGTTGCTGCTGCCCTAGTCTATTTTGTTTCTTGCACCGACTTTTGCTAAGCTGTCCGAGACTCCACGCTATCCGGACTTCGATCCTGCCGCCCTCGCTTCTCCCCATTTCCCGATCCTGGCTACTTCGAGACATCAATTTCTCTCGGCCTACGTATACAATACTTTTTTTTTCTTTTCTCTTCTTTTTTTCCAATCGTTGACATCCATAGCGATTGTCACATCTCTCGTATCTACGATCGTTCCCGTCGTGTCCCTGTCTGCTCCAGAAGACGCATAATCTTTTCGAAATCCCGTAATTCCATCGGTACAGTCACGGAGCTGAAAAAAATCGTCTATCCCGTAACCGAACCTGTAACGCGATATTCATCAAGTGTGCGTAATTACTGTAGATATTAAAGTTATTGTGTCGTTATCTTTGACGATCTACGAGAGCAACGTATAGCCGCTCGCTCGAGCGAGCGCGGGGCCGGAGCTATCAACATTCTCGATTGGTAAAAATCGGCTGAGTCAGAACTGGAAGCATTTTACGAGGGGCCCCAGCGTCACGTTTCACGAATACGGAGCAATAAATTACACGGTATCGGTAATCGGCGGTGCGCTCGATCCATGCGCCCTACTCGCCTAGCTGAGCACTTACGTGCGCACCCGCGTACCTGAACGTACGGGCGGATACACATCGAGCGAACACACCCAGAGACGCTCGACGGGCAGATCCAGCCAGCAAGAAGTCATCGCGCGACACTGTTCCGCCCGTAGGTCGTTCTCGGGATAGTCCCTGAGACCTGATCGGGACCAGCGACATGACCGGAGCACTGTGACGTAATGTCGAAAGTCAATGAGCCAACTGACTGGGCTGAGTGAACTACGACCTCGCGATCAGCACTTGATCGTGAACGTCAGGTGAAACGGAGTCTGGAGTCTCCTCGCTCCTAAAGGCACTTTAGGGTCTTGATTAATTCGACTTAATCGGCAGTGGCCTTCCCTGCCCCAGTCCCTGGCCCAGTCCATCGGCACAGGTTACTATAGACCAGAAAGGCACTGGGGGCCGGGTGCAACCTCAAGGAAACGTGGCCGGAAGGACGATCCTTCGGCTTGGCCCAGCATCGGTTCGCCAGACCCAGAATTCCACCTTTTGGCTTCGTCTGGCTCGATGACGCAACTGCGAGAAGACGGAAGGATGGAATTACGAAACATGGTCCAGGTCGAATGCTGCGAATCGATTGAGAAACGTCCTGCGGCTGTCAGCGTGTTTTCTGTCGCTGGGATAGACAATGGCCGTGCAGCTCGCACAATATTGCCTATGCAATATTATTCCATGTATTAGAACTGCGCTCCGGCAACCGACAGCCGTCAACTGTAAATTATCAGTTTCCCGGGCGCTCGGGCAGTGGCGCCAGCAGCGAGCAAACACGAGCTCGTATTTATTCTCGTTTCTCTCCACGTCCTTTTATATATATTTATCGGATCAAAGAGCCAATAGGTAACGTTTTACCTACTCGATACGACCACGCCTATATTTTCTCATCCTGGCGCTGGTCCACGGTGACGACATGACGATGACGATCATCGTGACGACAGACGCTCGATCTTCTCTCTATCTCTTTGTCGACCTCACGACTAAGGAGAATCGGAGTTCAGGGACTTGGCTGAACAGAAACGGCTCTTCTGCCTGTAATAACTCGCTACACCCATCCAGATAGGATCTCGACAAATAGCAATACCTACCTACCGTCTACTCCTACAGCAAGTTCGCGCTGCTTGCTTGCT
Source organism: Calameuta pygmaea (assembly GCA_031762395.1). NCBI lineage: Eukaryota > Metazoa > Arthropoda > Insecta > Hymenoptera > Cephidae > Calameuta > Calameuta pygmaea. The sequence continues at coordinate 2,033,116 of JASANN010000246.1, forward strand.
TGCTGGTTCGCCTGCCTGACTGCCTGACTGCCTACCTGCCTACCTACAACGTAACTGCATCACGTGCTCGTATATCGATATATCGGAATACTCGATTACGCAAGAGGTAAGATCTCCTCCTCGGTACCAGTCCTGATGCGAATAGACCGGTTCACTCTTGTATTTAAGTAATTTCAATGATTTCAAGTTCTCGTGTTCTCGTCTTACCGACGTCTTACCGAGGTGACGACGAAACGATGTGGATTATATCGGCGGCTGAGAAACCGGTGAAGATAACCGTTAGAGGGCTGTATATTCATTACGAGCATACCGGAGCTTGATTTAGTGATAGGCGGTACGAGGACCAGCGCCTTCCGCCGCCAGGACGCTGGCTGGACGCCGGCTGTCGACTGGCGCTGCTCCGAGCTAGACGGATGATTCATTCCGCGGTAATTACCAGTTCGCGGTGAGATTAGCCGCCGCAATAGTCGGCCGAACCTGGAAGGATTTTGAGATTTGTGCGTCTGCGAGGAGCGACGTATAATTCAAGCGTCGGAAGTGCTCGGCGCTACGGCGTCTTGGAAAACTTCTAGGCTGACTCGTACAGCTCGTATAGCTTGGCTCCGATTTAACGTATAGGTCCATTGTGGCGAGCGTGACGTACGGCACGACGTTCAAGAGGCTGGTGAGCATTGCGAATCTCTCTCTCTCTCTCTCTCTCTCTCTCTCACTCGAGATAATCGTCGCTCCGCGCCAGGTAAGACGATCGCCGCTCGTGCATTTAAATACTTGCGCAGCCGCTCAAGCAGCAAACAGCAAAAACAAATTGCCTCGCTAAGTGGGTAGTAAGGTGGACCGAGGTGGACAGAGGTGGACAGAGGTGGGCAGGAGGTGGGTAGCGCGTAAGAAACGCACCGGCAATGCATCACGGGTCCCGCAAACGCTGACGCTAACGCTGCCGCGTTATGCGTCTGTCTTCGCGACGGCATCCATCACGCGCTCTCACGGTCTCTCCTCTTGCTCGAGCATTTACGGCGACGCCAAGTGGCGATCCCGAGGACGTGTCAAAGGTCACACCCGTTTCGACCCTCCCCCCCCCCATATCCTCCGCCAGGTTGTCAGCCCGTTTGGCTCTTACGGCGATTGTTTGTCCGATCGGAACAATATCCTTTGGAACGAGCAAGACTAAGGCGTCTTCCTGGACCAATGGATCCTGATCCCTCATCCGGTGAGACCTTCGCCAGGGCAAGGTGGATGCTTTCCTGAAAAAGGTCAAAGGTGGGAAGAAATCTCGTAGGAACCAGAGAGTGACACAGTTTCCCACCAGTCTGTTTTTCCCACAGGTGAACCCATGGATCTCCCCACGAATCTGCACCCCATGGACCAGAGGAGCATATGTCGGGTTTGGCATTCATGGCAGCGCTGGGACCCCCTCGTAAATTGACGACTTTAATTCTAAAGTGTGTACAAGCTCTACGAGCCGTGTGTGCACACACGTGGGGTTATCGTGTGGCTGGTGTTCGGTTTCGTGTATACAGTGAGCTTCGCCGTCATTGCGCAACGCGCACCGCCCAAACTCCCTATTTACGGAGTGTCGATGACTCCATTTTCCTCACGACTCCTCTCTGTGCCCACTGTAAAGCGAGTATTTCATTTACATATTGAAATCCTATTTGACTAATTAAGCGAAGTGTCCGACTGTAGCCATTACGGAGATACTAAACCTTTCGTAAATTAAATGGTTTTTTTTCCTCTAAAGAAAAAAAAAAAAAAAAATCTTATTTTTTTTTCAAACCACCTCTATCTTCTCCTTCTCGAAAATTCGATTTCTGGCACTGAATATACAGACCGAGATTGAGCCTAATGAGACGCGCGGATTCCAGTAGATACTCGGCGTTGTCGATGTCGACGTCGATGTCTCCATTAGTTTCAAATTGACAAGTCGATGTGTCTGGTGAAAGAGAAGACACGTGGAACGTGAGCAGCAAGTAGAAGCAGGGACTCTCGCCCTTTCTCCTCCTTACAATACTTGACCCCCCCCCCCGTTTCTTTTTAATTCCTTACCTCGAGACACCCAATCGTTATCGTTATCAGCTTATCGGCAAACCGATATCCAATCGTTCGAAGAAGATACTTCGATTGGCCCGGTGACTAATGGCGTCGACTCTTAGTCTGCCCTTCGGCAGCGTCGTGTCCCATTTACATTTTCACTTTTCCATCTTCTACCCATGACGTCGACATCCGTCGCGACGCCCCGTCGGAAATGGAGGCCGTCGCTTCACAAATCATCCTAACGATTCACGATTCTCTGAACCTCGATGCGATATCGTTGCCCTCCCCCCCTTCCTGCCCTTCCCGCCAAATAGTCACGTGGCGACAGTCAACTGTCATCCGCAGTTCGTAGCCACGTGGCCATTGTTTGACAGCCAGCAAACCATTGGAAATATATTGTCTCGATTTCGCAATTGCTCATCGTATCGTCCATGGACAATATTATTCCTTGGCCATTCGGCCATCGCTAATCTCCTCGTCCTTTAACTCCTCGTAGTTTCGCAAGAGGATGAACCATGATTGTCAATGACATCAAAATCTCAATGATCTCTGTCAAACTGTTCGCTTGAATCTTATCGAATAGTTCGACGCGATACGACAGAAATACACGTGTACCCAGAAAGTGACTTCCTGCGCGCGTTGTTCGCCCGAGACGTATGGAGAACTGTCAACATGCGGCTGAGCATTAATTTTTAATTAATACGACTTCATTAGCGTGGAGATATCCAGTGACAGTAGCGCCGCACGCGTGTCGCGCGAGATCCCGCCTAATGGTGTCCACTGTTGATACAGTACCGATACGTTATTAGCCGATCGTTACGATCGCTTGTACACACGTAGCGGAGCTAATTAATCCGATAATATGACCCAGTTAGTGTGTATCGGTCTGAGAGCGAACGCGCGGCGTGTGTAGAGTCGCCGCCATAGAGACTCTAATAGCTGGTTTAGAACTGTGCCGAAGCGTAGAGAGTATTCGCGCATGCGCACGGGGTACCCGCTCGCAACCAGAGTCTGCGTGGAGAAACGCAAGGGATTCTGGGCGGGAGGGGGGATACGCGTGTAAACGTGTGTCAACGTCTGTAAAGTGTGTAAAGTCCGGTGCCTCCGAGGCGACTTGGCAGAGACTTGTGCCAGCAGCGACACAGTCCCAGGAGTCTACAGCAAGACTACAACATCACGCGCTACACCGCGCTAACGAGCTGAATTAATTTATACTCATTGAATTGTGCTGTGGCAGAACCGCTTTTCGACAAGTCATAATGGCTCCGCGGGCATTCCGAGTACTTGACGCTGCGTTTCGATTCCTTCGACTTCCTGACAATCGTTAAGGCGCGCTGCCCTGAGGATCAATTACGGGAAAGGCCCAGCAGTCTGGTCTGGCTCGGTAGCCAAGAGTCTCTTCTTCTCTGGTTGCCGATGGGTTCAGGTTGCTCGGATGATTTGGAGTCTAAATTAGGGGGGCAGGCAGGACGTAGGACTCCGGAATCGAAGTTCACTGGCAGTTCCCACAGGTCCACTCTGTTCCTTCAGGAGAGGTAGCATATTGTCCCTGTTGACAAAAGCTGGAGGGGGGGTCCCCGTAGAGGGTAGCTGGGTATTTGATGGTGTATCGAACCCGTATCATCTCCGATTCCACCCTCGTAGGGTGGGAAAGCATGACCACCATCTCATTACCGGTTCCCATGGGTCCGCATCGTGGAGCCTGATGGTCGTGTGCCGCAGGTCTGGGATAGGGGTGCATCGCATTATGTAATTGTAATGGGGCACCGCGCAGTCAAGGGTGAGGGGGTGGTGAGAGCAAATTAAAAGGGCTGCTGGGTGAAGGGGCGGAAGGGGGGGGCGATAGGCAGAGAGAAGAGAAATTTAGTGATTTCGCGTGTGAACTTTGGATAGGTCCAGGGATGCTGTTTCTGGACCACTTGCTACCCGGTCACGTGCAAACTTCTTGATTCATCCGGGATTATGAAAATTTAGACCAGATCTACTTGGCTCGTCTCCAGGCTCCTCGTCGCGAACCGATACTCTCTCCATCTCGAAAGAAGGTTCATGTCGTGCACCAGGAGGTCAGAGAGAAACAGGTTAAAGCGATCGGTGTGACCGGTGACCCCGGAATCAGGCAGGTCCGATCGAGACTGACGAGACGTCGCTCGACCCTGATTTCAGATTCGTTCCGAAATCGCCAGCGGGTCATTCGAAAAATTTGCTCGTGGACTGCGATCATGTTCTCGATAGCTCCTGACCGCTCCTGACCGATCTTGATTGATCGCTCGGAGCGCCTCCGAGGGAACCAGTCAGCTAGAGCACAGACTATATCTCGAGCTTGTCGCAGTAAGAAAATTCGCCACAGCATCTCGCAGATCGTGGGAATCTCACTGGATCGAACTATGTGCTACTTGGAGCAGTGGATCGAATGGCACTGAATGTGCTGATCGTGAGTACAGAATCACTCTTATTGGTAGGATGATCGAGCACTCACGAGAGCTCACGTTCTCTCTCGGCCGAGGCTACTTTTCGCGCTATCGGAGCAGCATTGTTTGCCCGATAGGGAATCGCGGGAATCCGCGACGAGCGTGACGGCACGTGTCCCGGAGTGCCTGGATTCGGATAATTCAATCCACGCCGCTCGAGATTGCGAGTCGAACGATATTTCGTGGTGGGCATTGTTTGCTTTTATCTACGTCACGCGTGTCGTGCGGAATAATCGAGGAGATAGCCGCCGCCGTAGGTGCCTCCTGCAAGCGGAGTTCCGCTCTCGTGCTTTTTCCTTCGGTTCCGTTCCAGACCCATTCGAGATCCTTCGGAGCGAAGTCGGATGATGCGATGAACTCTGGTTCCTAATAAAACAATAGATCCTGTTAATCCAAGGGATTTCGGACTAATAATGTTTGGCAGTAGACAAAAGGGTAGCGAGCGGTGTGCCTGTGTGCTTAACGGGCCATGTATGTCTTTCCCACACATGACTCCCCCCCCTCCCCCCCTCTCTCTCGCTATTATTACAAGACCCACGCGGATAACAAAGCACGGGCATATGTTATGGGACTCTGGTCGATAGTCATCGACGTGGCCACCAAAGTGGTGGCTGCCCCCATTAAGCGCTACCCTAAACGAAGGGACTAACCAGGTCCTCAGGGACCTGGATGGCCTTGGGTCGCATCTTAATTCGAGGATCGAAACGATGCGTCTCGCTCGAGTTTGATAGCCGCTGCTCCCAATTTACGTGCGATTGGCTTCCGGATAAATCAGGGACGAAATAAAAAGACTGGTCATTGAGGAGGACGGGGCTGCACTCTGCGCCACTTAGTTCAATCGTCTAGAAATCCTCTATGACGCACATCCGGGCATGAATCAGACAGGCTCTCGGACAGATTCCTACTAGCCACTCGTTCCAATCGGAAGCTGGTTGTTCTGCACCCCGAGCACCTCGTCACGCTCCCAGATCCAGCATTATCTCATCTAACCCAGTTCACTTGGTACTCGCGTCTCCAGCATCACTTGCGCCAACTTCACGCTCATCCGTACGCGTCCTCTCTATTAGCAGGGAACTTTTTGAACAGTTAGACCTGGCTGGTGGGGTTGCTACAAAAGGGGCTGATGATTCGCCTGGTACAGCACGTGCCTGATTCGGGAGCGTGGGACTGGTGCCGGCAGACGAGTGATGAACTATGCTCTGGGGGGGGTTGGTAATATTGGCACGAGGCATATTGCGACCCTCGGGGCGAACTGGTATTGCCAATGGCTACGGGTAACCAGTCGATCTTTCCAGGCCGGTGGTTGTTACGGCTCGGCGGGAGTTTGCACAGAACGTCCGCATGAATTATCGAGTCGGTCCTGGACATGGGAAAATCTCGAGGTATTACGTTACCCTGGAATCCTGAGCAGTGAGCTGAGAATTATCAGATATATATATATGTGCGACAGCGACGAGGGTCCAGCCGATCCCGGTAGTGAAAGAAATACCTGCACGTTGCACTCCGCGGGGCGGAAGTCACCGATAAATAAATTAATTCAAACCAGGCACAGAAACGATATCCAAATTAAAGCGACCCGCATGGGTCCAGGTGGACTTTCGGCTCTGGACGTAGCTCAATTTTACTCCCTCGACGGGATCCTGATGCTGATAGTCATCAAGGTGGACCCGTATCGTTTCATTGGACGAAATTGGCTGAAAGGACGCGATAAAGGTGAATTTCGATGGGGTCATGCGGGAGAGACGATTTACGTCATTTACATGAATTAAAAGGAATTTCACGAGATACCCCCAAATTCCATTATTAATTCCGAGACATGTGGGTATAGCCTTTATCGATATGTCGATAAGCGAGAGCGATCGTATTATTCGACAATTAATTAACACGAGTAACCCACTAGTCTGACGATGCGCGAATGATTCGGGTCAATCGGCGAATAAATTTACACACATATATATATATACCGGAACCATGTGCGTATCTGGATTCGCATGCGACGATCATTTTCATACTTAAAGCCAAAGTCGAGTTGACCCAGGAAAAAAAAATCGTAAGACTTGACGAAATTTCGTGCGTTTCACTTTGCCACGACAGCAGAGCGTGCAAATGATCACCCAAGGATCCGGCAGGCTGGCAACCTTCCAGGCAGAAAAATTACCTACGGCAGAGTCCGTGAGTATCGGATCCAACTATTATGGAGGAGGCTCCTAATGAATGCTCCGCATGTCGGGCACTTCGCACGCATCTCGTTTATTTTCTATCGGAGCAGAGTTCTACCGACATAGAGCGCAGCATGTGTTTAATTCGTCAGTGTCAGCGGCAGGCCAAAGTTCACATCGTTTCGTGCCAGACGGTGCAGGATATATGAATAACGTGACGTTGCCGATGCTACCGAGACGAATTCGATTGCGGGGGAGGTCCAGATCGATCCTGAGGTTGCGCGTCTCACGTTGAGTCTCGAGGCAGCAGCAGCAGCAGCAGCTCATCATTGGGTCATTGGATATTCAATGTTTAGCAGGTAAGAGGGAGACGCCTGGACGCCTGGGGACGCCTGAGGACGCCTGGACGCCTGGACAGCCCGCAGCGTATCATTAGCAGTGTTTACCGATGGCGCGCACGCTTTGCTCCTTGGGAGAATCTCGTGAAAGGATCGCAAGAGGACGGTGATGCTGGAGGCGTCGGGGGCGTTCAGGAGGCTTCAGCTGAGTCGAGGCTACAGGGAAGGAGGAGGAGGAGAGAGACGGAGATAGGATCGCAAAATGTAATTAATTGTAATCCATCATCGGGGAGAGCCCGGACAAAATCGAGGCGGCTATCGTTTAAACAACGGTTAATGCGGGCTATCCGTTACGAAAGTGTATTTTCTTGCGGTGGTAGAAGCCAGCGGAGAGCCTGGAGGAGCGAAACAACTTATCGAGTCTCGAGTTTCTCTCTCTCACTCTCTCTCGCTCTCTCGCTAGCCTCTCGGAGTCTGGAGCCACGGGGAGCTCGAAGGTATTCCGAAGTAACGCTGGAGGCCTGCGAGAGCGAGGCTTACGAGAGATTCTATTTAAAACGGAGCAATTCGCTGGGACTCGGGAGCAATCACGAGCCGTCGCCATTTTTGATGCTTCGTGACGTAGAAATTTTTTAAATCGCCACGAATAACCGTCCACCCGGATTACTTGAATATAATGAGCATCGGCGCCTCCGTGTATTCGAGCAATCGTGCGAAGTCGTTTTAGTCATTGCCAGTAGGGCGCATTAATATCGCTAGAGTCACGTGATTGATCGGTATCGAAGGATGTCGTACGCACAGGGAACGTACAGGAACACATGGGAGCGCAAAGCTAATTCAGCCAGCCGACTCGCAATCAGCGTTTAGGAGTCGTAATAGCTGCCAAGTCGTAATGCGACTCAGAGGCTTTAGCCTGGGTAATGGGAATTACTTGACGTCGCGACGCTGACTCCTCGTCTCGTAGGAATTATCGACGCGTCGATTCCGAATCGAAGATTTGTTTGACACTGTGTGTACAATGATCGGTAAGGAGAGAGAGAGAGAGAGAGAGAGAGAGAAAGAGACCCAGTAGGTGCCAGTACGGCAGCACCTATCGGATTGGCTACAGGTGGATCATAGAAATAACATACATGTCTAAAGCCAATAAACCGATTCGATTAATAGGCTATCGATTCCCGAGTCTCTCCTGTTGGAGTCCATAATAGGCTTAACGGTATAACGGTGTCGCATATCGTTTTACCATTTCTTTTCCATCGACGTAACCAGAGGCCGCTTCGCTGCTGGGTCCTTTCGATTGGGAGGAACTTTGGGAGTGAAATGGCGGAAGCGAAGCGAAGCGAGATTGAAAGCCGCATAATCACAAGGCGAAGTGTGAACGCGTCGAGTAAGTGAATGAGCGAGCGAGTGTCGACTGCCAACTGCCAACTGTCAACTGTTTGAAGATGAAGAATCGCTGGAATGATAGTAAGACCGTTTGGTAGGGGGGGAGGGTCGATCGGTGTCACAGATAACAAACTCTAATCCGAATGTAGGATGTGTATTAGATGGCATTAGATAATGACGATCCGGTTATTTATTTGCCTACCCGAGGGCCAGTCAGTCGAATTTAGGATAGAGTCAATGGACAGGTTTTACGGTATTTAATTAATACGAGCCAATCGCTGTTCTCTTTCTCTCCGAGTATTTAATTGATTTACAATAGCAGCAGCAGCAGCAGGTTGACGGACGGCGGAGCCGATCGGGTTCCTTCTCCATTAGAGCTGTGCTATTCCTGAGCGCCACGAGAAATCCCGTCCGTCCGTTCATCCAGCTCGTAGTTCGGCTCGTAGTTCGGCTCGAGGCGTCCGCTGGCGTCTTGCTCCTTCGCAGACGTCTTTCGAGCGTATCATGCGATACATAATAGCGCACTAGATGCCGCCCGGATAGCGCTAGAGCCAGCAAGTAACGTGTACGAAGAAAAGACGGACACGACGCACACGACGCACCCTGGGACTCGCGCCAAGGAGGTTAGGTTACGCGCCCGGATGGGAGTGCATGTCCGTGACTCTTTGTGAATGTTGTCAGAGTCTGTACACAGTCACATATATGTGCGTACGTGTATATATCGCGGAGTATTATCTTGCCGGTCGCGAGTGTCGGTCTGCGGCCGGCTGACGCGATAAGCGAGCAATGTGTGTTTCAGATCCGTATCCCGGTGCCGACACACGCAGGTTGATCCGATCCGGCCTGGGTCTCTTAAGAGTCGAGTCGGTGAACGACGCTGCGAGCTGGTCCTGCCGCTTTCTTAAGCTTTCGTAATGGGTGACGGTTGATGCTGAGGTCGGTGCAGGGAATGACGGGGGTTGGTTCGGCTGGTCCAATTGGTCCAGCCGGTTCGGTCGGTACCAACCGAGGCTGGAGTCCTAGAAAGGGCTGTTCGGCGCTCGAGGAGGGAACCGGCGATGAAGTGGCCGGAGCAGAAAGGGCTTGGCGCGCCGCTGGAATTCGGCCCATCAAAGCTATTCCGAAAACGACTGGCCTCCCGGGGTCTCGAACTCCGCTCAGCTTGACCGGAACGACGCGAGAAACGAGTTAAAATGACTTATAAGACGCGGCAAGTACTCGCGCCGATAGATGGGAGAGGGACCCTTACCGACGACACGTGGTGGGCGTCGGGAAGATTCAGTGCTCGCCGAACGCCAAGCCCAAACGGCATTTCATTCGATTCAGCCGGATGATGTTGCCGGCAAACATTAAACTCAACCTGTTCGAGTTTGTTCTTGCGCCCGACAGCGGCTGGTCAAAGGTGCTCAAACTTACGGAAACTTCATCGGAGGACCTGAGGGCCGATCGAGGTGGAAAAGGGCCCGTTTGGACTCTGTTGGAGTTGCGTCAGGTAGCTGCTGGGGCAGGGGGATCAAATGCGAAAGAGACCAGGATGGAGGCTCAGGGCTGCTTCTAAACGGCAATTAAAGTCCGATCAATGATCATTGTCCGCGGTACTCGAGCGCAGGCTGAACAAAAGTCGCGAGTCTGCGCCGATGCTGACCCGCGGATCCTCCAGGACACGTGAATGCGTGAATAGGGCCTATATTGTCTGACATTCATCTCTCGTGCTCCCGTTTTTTTTTCTTTTGTTTCCTCCAGGGCCAGGACGTCCCATCAGCATCCTCGGAGCCTCACGAGGCGTGGCATAATTCAATCAGGTTGAATGCACTACCGTTAGCATACCCGCTGCGCGGGTGGACCCACGCGGCAACCTGTAACTCAACTTTAGCCCGTGTAATAACCGGCCTCTCTCTCTCTCTCTCTCTCTCTCTCTCTCTCTCTCTCTCTCTCTCTTACCTCAGTCTCTAAGAGTAACGACTAGCCAAGACATCCGGGAGTAGCAACAGTCCTAGTCCCATCTAAAATCCCTCATTACCTCCCGATTATACCCATTACCACCATCTACCGGTCCTTCCGATCCTCCAGGAATCCATCAGCCTCCCCACTGGTCCTCCTCCTCCTCCTCGACCAGGAAGGCCAGGAACGAAGGGAACCGGTTAGATTTTCACCGAAAAGATTTCCTTATGCCTTATTATTGCCGATCATGCCACTGGTTATTATTATTATCGGTACCGAGGCACGAGGCCGGACTTTAACGATCTAACAATGGACACGGAGAACCTGCGTAACCATGTCGAAGAAAGGTTTCCCCCTACACTCTGTCCCATTATCCGCGAGCCTGGTAATTTATTCAATTACCGATCGACTTTTCTGATAGCGGGTGAGAGACTCGACGAATACGAGTTACTCGATAGCTCACTCGGTTCGCTCTCGAAACCTACTCGGCCAACGAATGAGCTATAGCGGACCCAGAGCCAGTCCCAACGTACCAATGACCGAACGAACCTAGCAACGTACGAACAAGTAAGATCAATTTGACACAATCTATTAAGCGTACCGGCCTAACTGCACCGCTAAACCATTGTGATTTGCTGCGCATACTTATGGCTTACCGGCTCTACGATAACTGAGCCTTTGATAATTTCTGACGTTGAGCGCGCTGAGATTTATCAATTTCCATTCCACGGCCTAGGCACTGCGTGCTCGGACCAGGTTCGGCCAGCAGCTGCGATTTCCTTGATAAATGGATCTGAGGAAACACCCGATAAATCCACAAGGGCCGCTCGCTTTAATCTCCTCAAAGTCTTCGCGCTCCTGACATTCATTGGCTACCTGGCATCGTTCGCGAGCAGCTCCTTCCAATGACTCCTGGATCATCGGACGATGCGAACCTCGGAAATTTCTAGCACAATATTCCCACAGTACCCTTTGACCTTTTCACCCGTCGAATTACTTCGCGCGGAATCGGTATGTGCGTGGCTGTCCAGATGGGATCGGATACGTAGACATAGGGCTACACGTGTACCGGATCAGGCTGAGATCGGTTGCCAAGGTAATTGGTCCAGTCCAGGTGTCACTGTTGGGACTCAAAATGGACAGTGGAAACCAAGAGATCACGTGTGTCACTGGTCATTAGTGGGAATGCTGTAATGCCGATAGGTGTCGCGGGAGTAACGATCGTCGAAGGGTGGAGGGTGGGGCAGGGGGGGTCGGGTGCGGGGAAGAAGAGAACAGTCGATGAGTGAGAGATCGAGAGAGAGAGAGAAAAGAGATAGAAGGGATCTGCGATTGACAGGAGGAGAGGCGCGATTGTATTTCGATCGGAATTCCTGACAGGTAACACGCCCGGCAAGAGCAACCTCACTCTGGCCGACCAATCGGTTGCGCACCGACGATGGATCACCGTTTTGTTTCCAACTCGGCAACGTAGCTGCCGAGCGCAGGAATCCAGGAGCAACGCGGTAGCGGATCTCACGTCGTTATATTCGATTTACAAACTCATCGATTTATCTCCATTTCGAGTTTCGACGCTCGGATCACCTTTTTATTTTGAAATCTCAATTAGGAAAGAAAGCAAATACCCAACCGATCGACCTTACTCCAAGTCCACGGAGATCAGATGAAAAATGGGCGATCGACTTCTCGGCCGATCGAATCTTGAATCATCGAGCAATCGGTTGCCTGTCAGAGATGCACAAACACACGGAGGTGCGGTGGAGCCGTGAAGACGTGCTTTGCTGGTGGGGAGGTGAGGGGGGGACTGGCTTCTTGCCGGGGAAACTGGCCAATTGGCCATAGCGCCGTGAACGTAGACACGGTCGAGCTTTCTTCCAGTAGTGGAGTGACGAGAGGAGAGAGAGAGAGAGAGAGAGAGAGAGAGAGAGAGAGAGAGAGAGAGAGAGAGAGAGAGAGAGAGAGAGAGA
>JASANN010000246.1:2045502-2056993 GCA_031762395.1 Calameuta pygmaea
AGAGAGAGAGAGAGAGAGAGAGAGAGAGAGAGAGAGAGAGAGAGAGAGAGAGAGAGAGAGAGAGAGAGAGAGGAGACGGAAAGGGAAAAAGGCCGTGAGCCAAGTCCAGTCCGTAACGCGGTATCACGCTATCTTATTGGTTAATTGCGACTGTCAGCCTGCTGAGATTTACAGGTCCGGTCGCAGTGATATTATTTTGTACGTCTCGGCGAGTCCAGCCAGCGATTACCGATTCTCCCGAGAGAACCGAGAGCGGCCGATCTTCGATTCCCGTAGGCTTGTCAATTTGAGCTTTTCTCTTGAATTCTCAAGAGCAAGGCAATTTAGGAGCCCTGGAATCCCGGGGGGCTCGAGGAACGACCAACGCGCGGATTCCTCCGGCTCAGCCTAATCGACCGACATTACGTATTAATTTTCTGATAATCTCTCGGGTCTTGAGATATACCGAACGATTATCGCCTTTTATTTCGTTGACTGGCCTCATTATACGGTGCTTACGTACGGGCTGGCGCGGTGGCATAGAACGCGAGAGCCATTCAGGCTAAACATTATGGGCTTTGATTCTAGAAGTCCGTTGTGTTATTGTGGGCCCAGAATGATTCACTGGACCCCGAGGACCTCTGAATGGGCCCAATTCGCTCAGCGGGTGTTCGCTCTAATACGCGAGATACTCTTACGGAGACTCTATGTCGTACTCACCCACGCACACTCGTTACGCCCTATCCTTACGGTGTTAATTAACGACGCGATGAACGCCAGCTGCTAATAAATACTTTGGTTTCCACGGACTTCAACTTCCGGTTGGGATTGATCACTGGTGAATCAATGAAAAGGCGGGGGGAGGTGGGGTTACGTCTCTGGCTAATGAAACTCTCGCGTTTTCTCTGGCCCAGACCTAAACGCAACGTGACGTAAGACGAACAAGTGACTGGAGGAGCAAAAGGTCCCAGAGGTCCCAGGTTGCAAGGAAAGCAAGACTGATGGCCGCCATTACTTTGTTACAAAGGGAGAAAATATTCTAAAGCTTGTTCCGCGTTGCGTTTCTCTGCGCGCGGTTGCGTTTCCGCACTTGATCCAAACGCAGGGAGTCGCCTTCGTCTACCCATTGTTGCACCACAGCAGATCGGAGCTCGCGCTGCTGTCTACACTCACGGCGGAACAAGGAACAGGGAACAAGGAGCACGGAATACCCTTTAGAAAGGGGCGCCAGGCTCTCCCGATACTCGTCGAGCGAGCAGCCATAAATCTTACAGGCAAACTTTGCCCGATCTTACCGATCGACGTGGTTTACGTAATCCTCTGTCGGCGGCCTGTAACGCACGAGACGCCGTAGTTCTCGACAAATGGCCCTATAATGTGATTAGAATAATAATTACTTAGCATGTTTTCATTTAAATCGGGCCACCGCCCGCGGCCATTTTGTTCTCCCGATCGCGCTCCGATCTGAGTTCGATTAAACGGCGATCGGGTGATCGTGCTGACGTAACGTTCACACTAGAGCCTTTAACGGACCTCGCGATAGTCACGCCACAGCCATATCTTGTCGCGTTGCTCTATCGTAATCCTCCTAATTCTCGATTTAGTCCTGACACTCCTAATACAATTTTAACACGGCTCCTAATACCTCCTCTCCTTCAGCCTTCGTAATTGCTTCCGAATATTCATCAGGCACCGGAGGGCCCCCGACACTGCTTTGCGTATACGAGCTCACGGAGAGGAGACGCGATCTGAGGTAGCTCCTACGTGGCCTCATGTTCCCTTAGTTTAGGTTAGGTTACGTGCTCGATATTTTCGCGGCGCATAAAGCCCGTCATTACGTGCCTCGTAACGAAGGCATAATGCCAAATGATAAAAGTAATTCCGATCTAGATTAGGAGCTTATACAATAGGAACCTCCAGGCGACTTACACTGTACGCGTTCAACCGAGTAGCCACGGAGGAGGTCTTTCGTACGCGTAGACCTCCTCCCTCTCCTCCTTCCCCGACCACCTCCTTCCCCACGATCCCAGCAAACGTGCCGCATTAGAATTGCATTACAGGGCCCAGTCATTCCAGGATCGCATAACGTTCGACATAATTTTAACGGTTTTCCCAGGAGATTTTCTTAGCTGGAATTTTAGCAGTTGGTAACGAAAGAAAAATAAAACCTCTTACAACCAGGCGTGAACTCCTGTCTCGCTGCTGCGTGTAGCTACGCTTCGAGATATTTATCGTAGCTCATGAATATTTATAAGATACAGCAATAATTTCGAATCGCGTTCCTACACGCAGTTACACGCGTCTATTATTTACCAAAGGGAAGAGGTGTCTGTGGACCCTGATCCTGCTCCGCTCACTGATATCCAGACGTCCAGACATCCAGACATCCTCGGAGCATCCAGACAGGAGGACAGGAGGACAGGAGTCTTCGTACCGCGGTAGACAGTCCGAATCAAGTCGAATGAGATCAGATAGCTCGTTCACTCGATAGCTCCTTCCTCGAATCATACCAAGGAATTATCCTCGAGTGTGGTAGCAGCAGGTAACCTAGGGACGGCCTAAGGATATAGATCAGGATCAGGATCGATTCCCTGGATACGTAATTACGGTAAAATTGATAATCCCGGAAGGATGCGTAGGCCGTGTTATTTATCGAGTCACCCGGTACAAAACTAATTGAATTAGCTGAAGGAGGCTGCGTACCCTGTAGACGATTTAGCTGTGTACGCGTATACATATATATACACGGTAACGGCTGACTTCTCCAGACCAGTTTACATAAATCTACAGACGCTATCAGCCGCGATCTCTTTGGCTTTATGTGCTTTTGTCTCGTGCCCCCCCCTCTCCCCCCTCCTGTTATCTATCCCGTCCTACGGTACACTCGTGTAGTCGGTGTATCGTAAAAACAATTTGCTTTACTCTGGACGCTCGTGACACTTGGCTCCGATTCGCTTGGTTTTCCGTCCCGGCAAACGGAGCAGAGCCGTCGCGACGCCTCGACCTAATCGGAATCATCAGGGACAGTGAAGTATCGACGCTGAGGAGGTGGCGAACGTTTTCACGTCGGGTCAATCAATCTGTATACCCGTTAACTTTCGCCTCCTCCTTTTTTGAGGAAGGTCACGACCCAAATCCGACCCGTAAATTCCATTTTTCTCTCGAATCCTTCGCTGCGAAACTCTCGAACCAGGTTAAACAAACACCGTGCCACGTCTATAATCGGGCTTTAATAACTTGATAACTTGATAAGCACTGTCGGGTTCCCGGGCAATCGAGGCACCCGGCACCATACTTAGTTGCTAGATCTCCGAACGGCAACGGGCAACCACACCCGTTCAGGAATTAGATTGCGCGCAATACAATTGCCAATGACAATAATTAGCCTCGTGCCAATTGCGAAACTGGGTCGGTCGCGGAAACAAAAGAAAAGCTTTGAAAAATCCTGAAAAATTATTCGATCGCATATCGGCTGGCTCGGATGAATTTTCTCAACCCGGACGTCCCGTGGACTCTTTAAGGACGCGCCGGCGGACGGCGAGGACGACGTCCGCGGTGGCCTAGGCGCGAGAGAACTCAGCGCCACTTTGGTGCCTGTCGGGACTGTAATTAACTAATTCAATAAAGAGCACAGCGGTGACAGGTTTACCCCTACGTCTCGGCCGTAGCATGTTATTACACGGACGATTATGTCGTTAGAGTCGAGTTTAGCTTGTAATTAAGGGATTCGCCCGTGCGCGAAGCGATAGCTCTCAAGGAGGAGGAGGACGAGGAGGACCAGGAGGATGACGAAGGAGAAGCGAGTAGAAAGATGATTTTTAACACCTTTCAGAGCCGCGAGCGTTTCCCGCGCGAGACGATTGAGTCGTAAAACCGAGACAAGGCGATTAAGGAAATGATAGTGGCGCGTTTAAGGGAATTTCATTGGTCGGACGCGACGCGAAAGACTGAACCAAGGGACAGCTGCGATGGAAACCATCCCGGCAATTAGGAGATGGCTATATCCACGTAGACCGACGTGATTTTAGTGGGCTGGATGACTCCGTCGCAGCAGCGACGGCAACAGCGGCAACGGCAAGAGCTGTGGTCCGGCGGGAGCGATTGACGTTGCATCATGAAATCCCCACGATAAGACTGACTTGTGAATACATTAAACCCAGTGAGCAATAATTAATACTTTGAGTGTCGATCGTATCTCCGATCGCTGCTGATCGACAGCCGAAGCGAGATCGCTAGATCTCCGCGATCCCCGAGTGATTTAGTGATTTATCGTGCCACGACGTAATCTATCATCCGCGCGCGCGCGCGCGACTCTCCTGCTTCGGAGAGGAACCCGAGCCAGGGCCTCTCCCAGAGAGATGAACTCGAACTCGGAGCCCAGCATCTCCGTTGCCCGGTATGCTCTCATTACCGCATTGCCAGCAATCTCGTACGGCAGAGCAACGAAGGTTAAGGACTCTAGGGCATTGCGGGACCAGCCGAGATACACGCCCGAGATATGCAACTTATTACTTCCTATGTCCCCCAAAGGCCGCTGAGCTTGCTCGGGCCGTGGCTGCTTGGATCCCTGGACCCGTCGATGGCCACGGCCGAGGCACTCGGGTAGCCGCATTATGGAGCACGGGAAGGCGGAAGGTGAGCTGGCGATGCTGGTCCGATGGGACTGGCGATGGCGACGCCACGCGCGTCGCACGTTAATCCCATCGTAAATAAGGACCGGACGCATCACGGGGACGCTCGCGCGCGCCTTTAATACAGTGGCGTTTCGTGACGTTTCTCGTCCGAATCGTATAGAGCCGAGATGAGCCGAGCAAATAAAGCGATACTATCTGTGAACGACTTGGGCAGAGCCAGGACCCGTCCTACACGCTGATGTTGATGTCGACCGAGAGCAAGACGCTCTTTGGACGTCCAGGCACTGTCTTGGATGCAGGAGGAAGAAGGCATGAGTGCTCCTTTGTCGGACAGGGACTATCCTGACTATCCTGACTATCCTTACAATCCTTTCTATCCTTACTATGCTGGCTACGCTGACTATGTTTACTATGCACTCTTGGCTCCATTGCTGTACGGCGCAGTACAAGATATCCTTCGTGGATTAGATTGCCATGGCGCAAACTCTTTGCTATTGGACTAATGTATTCGAATACGCATTCGAGTAGAGGCGGGCGCCCACCCAGCTAGTCGGCTAGTCAGATAGTGTAGCTAGTCGACTAGGCTCACAGTCATCGAGCGAACGAGTCAGCCAATGACCCAGTGAGCCAGTCAGCCAGTCAGCCAGTCAGCCAGTCAGCCAGCCACCCCCGGTGGCGCCAACTGAACTGAAACTTTTTAAGGCGGCAGGCCGAGCCGCTCGTTTCCTCTCGTCTTCGGCCTCCTGGTTCCTTTGCGTTCCTCTCCCGTTCCTCATCGCGCTCCCATGGAATCGCAATTTCAGTTGAACTTCTGACAGTTATCCAGCTGCGATCGACAGTTCCAAGTTGGTTAACGACAGTCGGCAGAAAGTAACGATCCATTGGAAAGGATGTGGGGTTGCACCACGTACAGCAAGGTCCCCCATAATTTAATCCTCGGGTCGCCTACACGGTGTCGGCGCTTGCGGTCTAACTGCACGCGGATCTCGAGAAAGCCATAATATGTATTACGAGCCTTGTTTATTCCGCAGGCTTTCAGGATTTATCGACTCTAAGTGCCTGAGAGTTAAGCAGAGCTTCAGGACTCTAGGAGTCCAGGACCACCGCACCACGGGAACCTCGCGAGCGAACTCCCTTTCGCGCCGGCGAATCTTCCGCGATTCTTCGATCGATCTTGCCGATCCTTCCGACGTCCCTCGAGCCTCGATGTTTTCGTTCCGCCACACTCGAGACTTCGAGTTCGCACTCAATTATGCGGCATTTAATGCAGATATTTTATCCCACGCAGTGTCTATCCGCCGAGCGTGAGCCTCCACTCGAATGGTAATCACGTGACATACACGCACGTGAGAGAAGGGCGTATCGAATGCACACTGAGGCCCCAGGTACCCCGGTGTCACTTGCACCTTATGCAAGAGTCTCGGTGACCCCAGGCTGGCTAGACTAAAGGTCGTCCTGGTGCAAGACCAGAGAGACTCGCTCCGCTCAGCTTGCAGATGTCTAATAACGTGTCTGGGTAAGGATCGAGGTATCATGAGAGGCCGAGGCGAAGACGGAGCCGCGCAGCCTCTTTGGGCGAGCCGCTCCGGGGCCAAAGGTCAACCAGGCCAGGAGGGTATCAGGGTCGAATGAGATTTCGTCGCTTCGTAACCGCGGTAGCTCGGCTCGCGCCTACCGAGTCGCTCGGTAATTGCGTGTTTGCCAAGAGGAGGTTGATTGTCTGCGCACGTCTCCTCCTCTTATTAGCTTCGCCAGATCCGCGGCGCACGCAACCTCCTTCTGCTTCTTATTTCTCGATTCCCAGTAGCCGGCTCTTGTTTATCATTTTTGAAAAGCCTCAGCTCCGTGCGAACGGATTTACTTGCGCGAGGTAGCGCAGGCCAGTCTGGCAAAATACGATTACGGCGGACCGGGCTCCACCTTCGAAGAAAGAAAGAAAAAAATCATTAATAAACACAACACCTTTAACCGAGGCACGTCTTCATTAGCGGCGAACCCTGCAGTCGGGGCTATCATTAGTTTTCCAATGACACGGCGATCATTAACAATGATATTTAATTACGAAACAATAATTAGAATATCTTAATATGCCAGACCGCGCGCGCCGGGGTGCCCTGGCTAAAAGCGTAATTAAAACTGTGGGATCGTTACACGTGTTCCTTTACGGGTTAGCCAATATGCGTCGATGCGCCGATGCGCCGATCCAGCCACGGTGCATCGGTGCAACGGTGCAACGGGGTGCACCAATACCGTGAGGCTATTCCTGCGAGACCTCAGCCGTTTCCTGGGATTTCACTCGGACGATTATCAGCGTCGTGGGAGTTCCGAGCAGGTGTTCCCTTCTGGGATGGACAGGTTAATCTAGTACGAAGTCGGCAAAAATTCAAGAGAGAGCTGCACTAGGAAACCAGAGGGATCGGATGCTGCGAGAAAAGAAGATCAGATCCGAGAGAATTCTCGTAAGAGCGAAGCACGAGGCGTCGGCGGCGAGCGATTCGCTCGAGGCGTCGATCGTACAGCGTCGAAAAAAAAAGCAAAAGTTTCTTATTATTCGAAGCGGGTCAACTTCCCTTTCCTTAAGAATCCAACCGTACCACTTTCTTTAAGAGACCCCGTTAACTGCCGGTTAAGCTAATAATTGGTTCTGCCCAACCTGGACCCAATTGGTTGGTCCAGCCTGAACGAAGGGGTTGCCGTCTTCGCTAGCGCCGCATCTGTCTCGTAATAGCCCGGGATTTATAGCCGACCTAACACGCGCCCAAAATCATTACCTGGTTCGATCTTTATATACGACCTTGGCAGCTTCGGTCTATCATTAACCGAGGGCGCTTCCAGGCTCCTGGTGGTCATGATGCTCCTAGCTACTCTTTGCCCTAAAAAAATCATCGGCTAACCCCCCCTTCTCTCTCTCCCCCCTCCCCAACTCCTGCCGCATTTCGATCGATACGTCCTGCAACTTACACGCTCCACTTGACGTGCAATGTTTATCGCCATTGCGAATACCAGTATTCGCGATAGCCTTCGTCGATATTGCCCCAGACGATTATTACCAAGTGGTCGCTTATTTGCACATACGAGCTTCCTAGCGAGCAGGATGCTCCGATGTCCTGAAACCAAGTCGATTGTCTCCGAGGAGTCTGTGGGGAGATACTGCGAGTCAGCAGTCCGATAGATCTGACCCAGCCGGTAAAGAAGATTCCCGAGGATCGAGTCCCAAGACTCGGATACTTAAAGTCATCGTAACTGCTCGTAGATCTGATTTTACTGTCGGCGCACTCAAGGAAATTGGAGATTGACTCTAAGATCGAAATCTTGACGGTCGCGAAGGAGCCGTAACGTTACTCACGAGGAATCGTAGATCGCGACGAGCTCCTCGATCCAAATGTCGACGATCAAACGATCGTTTGATTTTATATCGAATCGTCGCTAATAGATTTCTTTTATCGATCCTAACGATTTACGTCTTTCGTGTTATTTATATTTATAGATAGATATCCCTCCCTCCCCCCCCCCTCCCCACTTCTAGACCCTTGCTCGTTACCATCTTCTCTCGTGCTTGAAATTTCAAATCTCGACCTGATAACTGATACGGCGCAATAAGTCTTGAGCTACTCAGGGGCGGATCGGCCTGCGGCAGGCTAATTATTTATCAGCAAATAATGCTCGGGAAAAGGATTCATTCCAGAGACGATCCTTCGCTTCCTGTTTCCTAGGAGTTCGGAAAGGGAACAGTCGGAATAGAAATGCGGCTAATGACGCGCGTCACAGCTAATGACCTCTTGACCCCGAGGATCTCCTAGGTCGACACCTCAAAGATGAACAGCGTTACCAGATCACAACAGTGGGTCAGATCGAACGAGACCAGGTCCACGGAGTTTGAGAAAAGATCGAGGAACGGATCAACGGACGACCCGTAGTAGCCTGGAGGTTGAAATAGGTTAGAATCAATTTGTTCTTATCTCAGTAGGTCATCCTTACCAAGGTGAGAATCCTCTTGATTTTATGACATAACAAGCCTCGCGTAATTTCAATCTCCTATCTCATAAATATGGCAGAGCCCCATCTGCCACCCACGCCCTGGGTCAGGAATTATCCTAATGATCCCAAGAAGACCCATTGATCAGTTGGGAACTGCTTGAAGCACCCTGTACTTTGGTACTGACGTGCCCCGCGGCGGCCTGGACTTTCCATAATGAAAATAAATTCCTCGGAGAATTACCAATTTGACAGATTTAAGTGAATCCTCGCTTGACGATATCAAGATCAAATCCGGGAGATGAAATCCCGGCTCCATAGCGAGCGGCAACTCTGCCCGGCTTAGTCTTGTCCCGCGCCCTGGCCTTCGCTTGACATCTGACTAATGTCTCAATCTGAAAACTAGCGGCCTGACCAAACGAGAAGACCCCAAGCCTCTCGCGCTCTTCAGCATTTTCTTCAACTTTGTAATAATTATCTCCGCTCCAGCATGCCAACATGCCAGCATGCCGACATGCGAACATCCCAACATCCCAAGATCCCAGTGTCGTGCGCGGCTCGGACAAAGCGTGCGGCGGCCGCGTAAGAAATGCCTCTCATTACGGGGAACCCCCTTTCGTTGCATTAAATAGAACGCGCGTACATGCCCGTAATTAACCCATTACTTAGCCCAACAACTGGATAAACTTTTCGTCAATACCTGCCTGCACCATTAAAATTGGACTTGCCTAAGATTCCTGTGTGCACATTGTACGGATGAAAACACACACAAAAAAAACTAGAACTGCTGCCGACTTCAGACCCCAGAAGATCGTCTAACGAGTCCAGAATTTTGCGCCGAGTTACATTGGAGCGTGACTGGCCACACTCGTTAATGGCAGCAAGGCTCGTTGATCCACAGCAAGAGACTGCCGTACCTATGTACATCCTTGTTACTCTTACCGACCAGACTCTTGGATTCTGACAATGATCACTGATCCTCCCTTCCGCTCCCTCTCGATCCTGGTCCCGTCTACGGATCCTGATAGCCCGGTCTCTCTATCCAGAATGAAATGGTTCACCTGTCCAATCTCGCTGCCAGGATAAATAATAAATCAGAGAGTTTAAGAGGCGAGCACGAAGCATCGCATTCTCCTTGGAGTTTACACCGCGAGGAGGTGATCACACGGTATTCACTCTGTGTATTCAGCGGAGATCATTAACCGACTATTATGCTCGCGGTGGAGCTATTTCGAAGAGTCATTCACTGGCAGCCTCGGCATTCAAGACGCGTTACACTTGTTGGCCCCTTTGTCGAGAGCTACACGCCGTGTTACGGTCTCATTACTCATCCCAAGGGGTTGCCGTTCGCTCTTGATCGCTCGACGTTCATCCATCCTGCGCCGGGTCGTCCCCGGAGTCGCTTCCAGCCCGTAGCGACCAGGTCTTCTTCTTCTCCAAGAACCCATGGAATCCATGGAACCCATTGACCCGCTGAAGGAGCGCAGCCTGGACTGGTCCCATGCCGGATGAGGCTTCGACGACATCAGAAGACACTCCGAGGAAAAGATCAAGGAATTATTCAGACGGCCGTACTTTCTTGAATCGACCGGAAGTCTTCCTCGGGCTACTTGCGTATGTCGGTTAAAGGAAACGGTCGACCCAGTTTAGCTTTTTATCCCGGCTGATGATGCCTTTCCTATCCGATGAGGCATCTTGATGGAAATGGGTCAGAGGGAGAAAAAATTAATATACCAAGGGACTTCCGGTTTCGGGTGCAGCCACCGTGCAGGATGCAGACAGTTAAGGAGGGGAACCGTTAGTCCTTCTTTTCCTGATCAATAAGCAGCTTCGATGAATTCGGGTCTTTGTGTCGCCACAATGGGATTCGGGTGCTTCGGAAATATATTTTGCAATTCAAAATAAACGCCAGCGGCTTGGCGCTGCAGTCGGGAAATTTTATACTCTCGGCCAAATTTCCTGCTGGTGGATAATAGGTCGGCAGCCCTTGGAGTAGGCTCGCTCCTGATTGGTCTCGATTGGTTAGGAATGCCAAACGCGAGCCAGCCATGAGGCTTCCAGCGTGAAATCCAAACGTCGGAGACAGGTTTCAGGAGGTGACAGCCGGCTAATTTATTGCTTCGGCATAATTACCGACTGTCTCCCGGTTCACCTTCGAGCCAATCGTCGCTGACATCGGAGACGGTAGCTCCGCCTACGGACGCCGGAGACGCCGTCGCCGTCGCCTCGCGACACGTCATTCGCGCTCGCGCATAAATTCCAAGCGCAGGAGACGCGCGAGCCACGCCATTTTTTAATCGACCCGCGTGCGAATGGATTTCCAAGTATACGCGAGTCTATCCTGACCTGCCTCACCATCTCGGACTCCATAAGAGCCAGAGGGACCGACCGACGGCTGATTTGTATCGAGATGTCCCGATAACTCTCCCATGGTAAAATAGGAAGTGCCCATCACCCCTGCCCCCGCCAACCCCACCAGGTCCAGGGACGAAGGAATCCTTGTTCAGGATAGAACTTCAGCTCCTCGAGATCAGTACGGGTCGATCCAAGGACTTTGACGTCGCTTCCAATGGTCGAGCCTCCTAGATCATCGAATCGCTGCGTAAGGAAAATATCGGATTTGAAAATTGAAATTGGTCCATGCGTTATCTCGGCCCGCTGACACGATTAGCCTTCGGGGGGCAAGAATCGCCTGCATCGCGCAGTCGTATAATCAGACGATCCGGGCCTGGGCTCGCATAACGCCTTGTCGATAGGGAATCTAGTATGTAAATATCGCCAGCTCGGTTGTGCCTCTTTCTGTATGCGCGTGTCTCTGAATACGTAGCTATCTCTCTCTCTCTCTCTCTCTCTCTCTCTCTCTCTCTCTCTCTCTCTCTCTCTCTCTCTCTCTCTCTCTCTCT
>JASANN010000246.1:2057093-2078686 GCA_031762395.1 Calameuta pygmaea
CTCTCTCTCTCTCTCTCTCTCTCTCTCTCTCTCTCTCTCTCTCTCTCTCTCTCTCTCTCTCTCGCTCTCTCTCGCTCGGGCATGTGTGGATCTATGCAAATAGTGAGACACGTGGGCGGCACCGAGTACCGACTTGAATGAACCCTTGCGCCACGCAAAGTCGAGTGAATGGATTTGCGCACCGGATACTCCGGCTATTGGTTTGCCAGTACGCAAACCTTCCACTATTCTTCCGACTTCTTAGCCTTCAAATTGCTGACCGAGAGGAACGAGACGTCGCGTCGATGCGACGACGTTGCGCGAGACCGAAGAACCCAGGATTGCTTGAAATCGAGACGCCGAGCTTACGCGGCTGCTTACTCGGCCGTTTAGGAGATTAGATTCCGCTGCGGAATCCTGTGCGGTTAGTCACGGCTCCTGGCTGCCGCGACGGAGATCCTATTATCAATGGAGAGAAGCACGCCGCGCCATAAAAAAAAAGTCTCTTATCAGTCTATTGTGCACTCCATAGAAATTCTCGGTTCTCGGAAGGCAGCGTAGCCATTGTACGGGAAGCGGAGGGTTTCTTTAAAAAAAATTCCTAATGTCTACGGGGTGTCCTGTGAAGTCGTTACGTGAGCAGGACACAGTCAGGATTGATCCTGGCAGGTCAAAGTGGCTGCAAGGTGCAGTTACGAGAGAGGCCCACGCCTCGAAATTCATCTCCATTCTTCAGCGTCAATATTCAAATCAGCGATTCTTCCTTTCCTTTCTTTTAATTTTTTTCACCTTTTCGTGCGCCACGTACCGTTAGCCGCGCCCACGCGTCCTGCACAATCGATGCTCGATCTGGCAACTCACGTTGCCATTGTATTCTCTTCGATCCTTTCGACTCCTCTCGACGCTCCTCGACGCCTCTCGACGCCTCTCCTGGCTCGTTTCATCCCGTGTGGCAGGTGCTCGCTATCATTTCTGGTGGTTGGCACCGCTCTCTGCCAGACGTCTAAAGGTGCTTCTATATCTATTCTAGTTGAAGAGGCTCTGATTGACTCTCGACTGGGTCAGCAATCCCGAGGACCCATAGTGGACCCTAGTCCAAGTCCAACCCGGTTCTGCCCTACGATCTCCACTTACGAACTCCACATCGGGCATCCATAACGAGGTTACAGATGACCAAGTAAATTACTATGGATCGTGGAATTTCAGATGATGATCTTCGTCCACGAGTCTGGAGGACGCGAACCGTGCTCTCATCAGGTGAGGCAGGAGGAACAAGGCGCACCGTGACGAAGACTCGTGACTAACGTCCAAGACCTTCCGAGCGGAATCTAATCTATAAAAGAGAGAAGCGATGGAGGTGCCAGAGTCAGGTAACCCGACGTCGGCGTCGTCACGCTCCGCGTCGACGTCAAGGGCGTCGAACGAGAGAGGAACGTCCGTAGCTATATAGGAGAGGCTGCTGATTGGAATTGAAAATAGGGACTACTAGGCAGATCAAAACGAGAAGGAGGAGTGTAGATGTGGAATTGAAGTGGCAGGTAGAGAAATAGATAAGGACAGACAGAGAACTCCTCGTTCTCCAGGAATGCTTGAACAGGGACATTCGATCCAATCTGTGAGGCCGTGGAAGCGAAGCCGCCAGACACGGACTCAGGCCGGATCAGTAATCTGCACGTGTCGCAAGCGATTCCTGAAGAGCACGCGCTCGCGCGAAACCCGATACTCGACTTCAAGGCATCAGGGCGACGATGTGTCGTCCGTGTAAACACCGGTTAGCCTGTTGGATACGTCATGCGATGCCATATCAGCTCGTATGACGTGCGCATCGTTCCTTGTCCTCAGCACGCACGACGCCATACCAGGCGATACCGAACGATATGATACGATACGATGGGATCATCGCATAGGACATAGGACAGAGAATAGAGCGGAGTAGGGCAGGTTAGGATAAAACGACACAAGTATGAGACGCCGATCGAGGTCTCGGTCAGGAAAGGCTACACCGAGTGTGCGGCTCCGGTTCCTTCCTGTTTTGGTAGCTTATCGCAACGGAGTCAAGGCTGACACGTTAGCTGGATGCGTGCCATACGCAATCAGGATACACCGGCTACAGGTATAACTCGATGGTCTCTTTGAAAAAATTCCGCTTACCAGGATTGGACTTGGGACCAGGTGGAAAATTTTCGCCTGATCATTTGACTCGATGGATCCAAAGTTCTCCGCGTTCTCCACGGACTCCCCGTGGATCCTGTCTTGCCTAACGAAGCCTGAAATCAGTTATCGTCAGAAGGGGCAGGATGCGCTGACGAAGAATTTCACGGGTGTCCGTTCTTCCTATCCGAGGAAGGATCTAAAGATCTCAAGGATCTAAGGAACTCGCGCTCGTTAACGCTCGACCTGCGGACGATCCACGTGGATCTCTGTCTTAAGGAAGAGGATCGGTTGGGTCCCTTCTAGGCTCAGTTCAAAGTTTGAGGCTTCGCATGAAAACAATGGAACGGAAGGAAATTAAATTGCAGCTGGTTCGTGAATTGGGTACCGTAGAGTCTACCTCCAGCCGCCCCCACTGATCATGACTCGTGAGACCTTCCTGCGATACCTACGCAATTTCTTTCACACCATGCGACTACGGATCGAAGGAACTGCCACGGGCACCTAGTCATCCTGATCCTCATGACGACACCATCACTTCCGACTGTTGCTTCCACGCATGGGGCATCACACGTCAGCCACCAGCCACGCTTCTCTGCCAGACCTCAGAGTCTACCAGACACGTTCGCCCTTTATGCAAAACGAATTTCCACCGACGCCACGACTATGAATGCATCATGGCGCGTAATGGGTGAGGCTTCGCCATCTATTGCTATAAAGCAAGAACGTCCTACGCGACCCCACCTGTCGGCAGGCAGCTCAGCGCGACATACGAACGAAGGAATAAACAGACGGGCGAACATGATTCCAATGAAAGCTCAGAATAAAGAATTGTTCATACAGAAATGAGACAGAGGTAGGCTACATCCGCAGACGCGAACCCGAAGAAAATTGGCAGGTGCGCGCTCGATGGTTTCGCCATAGCCGAAGGACCCAACCTCGTAACTCTTCGGAAAAATCAATATTTAAAGGCATCGATGGGTCCGGCGGCAGGTGCGAAAACATGGGCATTGTCTCAGAGAACGGGCCCGTAGTACCGCGGGGCCTAGTTCGGGGCCTGCGGTGATTTAAAGTGGGCTCCAGAGACTCGAAGCATTTAAGGCCCTTCTCTCGATAACGATCGCAGATAATGGCTGCTCATAATTGCCCCTTGTATCGTTCTCATCTTCACGCCTCTGCTAAACGCGCGGTCAAAATATTAACATTTCTCAAATTCTCAGGGGGGGCAGAGTCGCGCGCCTCTCGGGTTCTCTCCTGGTGTCGATCATCAGAGTTTGCGGACGAGGATGCAAGGAGATCACGGAGACCTGGACTTGCTCTGACTCGGGGCAATGCGAGCGGAACCCTTGAACCGGACCTCGACCAGTCGCGCACTTAGCCGCACATTAGTCAAACAATTAAGAGTTTGTAATGGAACGTCACATAAATAACAGAGCGCAACAGTACGTACCACGTAGCTAGGAGAGAGGAGAGCTCGTGTGGTATCATAATGGAATACGGAGGTTCAGAGTGCGCTGGTACGCTCGTGCTAATATCGCGTGGGCGGTTCAATTTCCGACCTCTTCTCTAATTGCCCGGACGACTTTAACCTGTTATAATTGCATCGCGCTCTTCTCCACTTCTCGGACTCGACGTTCTTACCTTTACGAGTATTTCGCCCGAGGCTCGTAGCCACGTACTCTCGTCGCTGACCCTCTGCAGCATCTCCGCATCTTCACCACGTCACAGAATCCCTGTACCAACCACGCAAATTTTATTCACGCCTCATCCGAGACTCGTCATTCTCCAAGACTCGCAGGCACACATGAAATCATTGATCTCATCAGGTACGACCTAGACCCGTCTCGTTCGATGATCTTGCTTCCTGAAAATAAAGTTCAAAGTGTACCAGCCGCGGATCGGAGCCCAGGATCATCGTCGCGGTTAATTCCGAACAAAGGACTCGCTGGGACGGTAATTAGTGCCGGGCGACTACACCCTTAAGTAATTAGCAATTAAGGGCCAAGTAATTGCCTAATTCCTGCTCGTCATTCGGACACGGTCCATCGGCGATAGGATCGCCGGCTCGATACGATGATCCGATCAGGATCGGGATCGGTTCGAATCCGATGCGGGAGTCGGGCTATCGGTAAGTGTATCACGTCCAATTTCTAAAGGCCCTCTTATTTGGTGAGCCACACGATAGTCAGGGCAGGTAGTGAGAGGCGAAGGCTACTTCTGTTTCTCGAAACGGACAAAGAAGCCTTCTCGAGAAATCTCTATGATATCTCAGGAGAGTATCGGCCATCGAAACTCCAAGTTCGCTTCGAGTATTGTGCCGCAGCTTCAGCGATCCCCTTTCGATCCGAATCCAAGAGCGAGTGAACGGAGCAGAATTCTTAACGAGACATAGCCCCTCTTCAAATCTATTACCGAGTCTTCCCACTTCCCTTGGCATTGACGACGCCGACGCTGACCCCAATCTCAGTATGTTCTTTGCGCAAATCAAAGGCGTCCCGGTGCCATTAAACGGGTTGGTCTCCTCTTTGCAGACACATGGTCCATTTAGCCTGGACGTGGAAGAGCATCGCATCATCCGCATTTTGAGCTACGAGTTCTCGTTGCTCCGGTCCATCCACATCTGAACGGCGTCTCTCTCGTTCATCAGGCGCAACTGGAGGCCAAGTAAGAGTCGACTGACCCAACGGAATCTCTTAGCTGGATACGCGCACGTATCCGGTCCAGCCGAGACGCTCGGGCGTCGATCTGGTCACTTCGGTCGCTCGAACGATTTTAATCGTTCGAATGATTTCAGCTGCAAAGAGAGAGTCGCGCTGAGAGATTCGTAATTCGATACTGCATTGGTACAGACTGAGGAAAGGAGGCTGAGGGCGAGTCAAAGTATCAAAAGCGGGAAAGTAGAAAACGTAGAGAGAATGAGCCGTCGCAGATAATTAGCCTGCAATATTGCTTCGTCCGTGCGTGACAATAACCCATGAATCTATTTGAACGTCACATCAAAGTTGTTTGACCGCTTAACGATATCGGCTGTCCGGTTGGCATTTTGCGCCAACCAGCCAGACACCGTAACGCTCAGGGCTTCGTTAAACGATCGACTGTCACTGTGATTAAGGAGTTTAGAATCGTTAACAATAAGCGTGCCAAACCGACGTAAGAGCCTCGCCACTTTTTGGGTTCGCTGCTACACCTATATCTGAACGTGCCTTGAAACCGATCCTGACCTATTTTTTGGTCCGGTTCGCCTAGGGGCTTCACCCACTTGAAATTCTGATCTCTGGGCTTGCAAGTGGACTGGACTTGTGCGGCTGCGCTTGATCCGTGACAAATCGAGAACAATGCTTAAGTAAGTGTGCACAAATTAGTCATCACTCAGCGCTCCCGTCCTGTTCGTACGGTCCTCACGCACACGCAAAAAGGCGGACGCTGATCACCGACACGGAGGAGCAGCAGCCGCAACTGCAGTCGCAGTCGCAACGGCAGCAGCAGCAGCAGCAGCAGCACCAGGAGCAAGCGCGTAGGTTCGCGATCAGACGTAGTCCATTCACTTGGCGCCACATTCATTCATACGCATGGAACGCCGTGCCCTCGGTTCTCTTCTTTTACACTCTCCCCCCCCCCCCTCTCTCTCTCTCTCTCTCTCTCTCTTCTCTAGAGTCTCTTGGCTATACTCTCGTTCTCGGAACACGACTGGTCCATCCTTCCGCAATTTCAATTAGACTTCTGAACAGATGCTGATTCTGCTCAAATTTGACTTGGGTCCACTTAAGATTCAGAAGCAACTTCAAGCTACTCAATAGTCCGAAGGCTGGGAGTATAACGATCGGTATCCTACCGATTATTCGCTAGTCACTAACCACCGGTGGCCACTATCGAATGCCGCCGATCTTCGAGACGGTTAACCTTTCGCCTGATTGTGAAATATCACTGACCTCTCGCGATCGATTATGGAGCAGGTCCACTCGGCAGGTGAACCGATCGCCTTGGCCGATCGTGGTTGCGAAAGTCTCATCTGAAAAAAAATTGCATAACAGCTCGGCTGACACGAGATGAGATCTGGCCTACGGTCCTGGTAGAGAGTATCGGTGAAAGAAGAGAAAAGAAGAGAGAGGAGAGGAAGATTAATGCTGCGGAGGAGAGAAAAAGATCGTCGCATCCTCAGGTCTCCGCGCACGAACCACCTATAATTTCGTTTTATAATAACTGGGTGTTACCGGTGAGTCGGAGCGACCGCCGATGCACATGCATTGTTGCGGAGAAAAGAGAATGCTTATCTCGCGACGCGATGATTCACACTCGACAGCGAGAAGGTGTCACTGCTAGTATGCATAACTGCGACTCATTATGGTCCAGGCCCACGTGCCTTGATCACAATATGCTAATCCGAAACGCAGCCGACGTGCGACTGAAAGAAATCTTAACGTCGGTCGTTATTCAAAACCCGAGGAGTCACTGAGAGGCAGTAAAAGAGAGAGAGAGAGAAAGAGAGAAGAGATGGCAACTTTTTAAAATTTTGCGAAAAGAACGAAAATTTGGATTAAAAAAATGCTAAAAGACCCAAAAACCCTATCTGACGGGTTGTCCTAGCGGACCCGGAAGTTCTCTTCGGGGCAGGGCCACTTGCAACGTTCCGGAGCAGTACCCATGCGTGTCTCGGGATACGAGCCTACGAATGTGATTACGATCCTCGATATGGGCCCTACCCAAAGTAAAAGGGGTCCCCTGTGTGTCTAAGTGGCACAGTTGCAGAAGAGCAAATAGGACGCAGTCTGGGTCAAGTTGCGCCGACATCTGATTCGCACCTCATCATGAGATCAACCAATTTACTGAAATGAGGTCCACGCGACACTTGTCGCAGAATCGTAACCAAGATCGGTAATCTTAACGCGACGCCCACGCGCGGTCAGCGGCGAAGCGGTTTAATAAACCGACTCGCTATTAGCCTCGCGTCAGTGTCTTTCAGCCCCGGACGCCTTCGGCACGCGTTTCCCCGATACCAGCCGGAAGACGCATCGACATTCCGTAAGATCCCCACCTACCCACTTCTCATTTAGAGTCGTTCCCAATGTTGCCACTCGTGACTCATTCGACCACGCGTCGTTACTTCACCTTTGAAAGCGCCACCTCCGTGCGCATTGCATTATCGCTCTTCTTGTTGGCGAGTTTCCATTGTGTCCGATTATGTTAAGCGAGTCGCTCGAATTTGTTCAGGATGATAAAAACTTATCGCCACCAAACGCAACGCGATTCTTCATCGCCGTCCAGTCCGTTTATGGGAATTACGTGTTTTATTTTTCTTCTTTTTTTAACAAAAATTCAACCCAGACGACATACAGTGTCCCTGAACAATTTTAGCACGACTAGGTACGGATCAGGAGTCGCTTGCACCAGGTCCGACCAAGTAAAATCGAAGGATCTTGCGTAAGGGTGCGTAGCTCGTGCGCGTGGGGTGCGTCAGACAGGGAGGTGCCACTGGCGTGTCTAAAAGTCTTAACGGAACCAGAAAGCCCTTCCACCCTGGCGCCGCCAAGCCCTGGCGGAGTCTACCGTAGGGACATAATGCGTCGACCGGTGGCGGAGATCGGGGATCGGGGCCAGGAGTCCCGCTTGCTAAACAGCCACTTAACAAACTTCCCAAGATGAGACAATGGCCCGTTAATGTTGCTCCGAAGGAGTGTCTCAATTTTTCACTCGCTTCTTAAATAAGAGACTAGGGTCGGATCGCGGCCCACTGGACCTGCCCGATTTCTGAGCTTGCTCGCCGGGAGACTCCGCTTCCATACAGTCCATTCCGCAATGACTCCGCGTTGCCTTTGCCATTCGCACGCGTCTTCCTCTCTTCTTCGTCTTCCATGTTACCAAGTCTGCCAATAACTTCCGCCTCTCTTCACTCTGCAATCTCTTTCCCAATTACAAAGGCTAATGAGAGCCACGTGGACATGCTCGAGCGACGATCATGCATCCGAAAGGCTGATATGCATTTGCACACAATGCAGAAACAACCGACGGCTCGGTAGCTGCTTCTAAGCGGCTGTGAGGAAACTTCATGAAAAATGCCAATAATTTCTACAGCTCATTCACGGTAGCTGTCAAACTTGACGTATCGTCCTTTCGACTCGATTGACATGACAGCTACAACATGCTGTCAGAATATTCAGACATGTCATGCAGCACCTTATTGTTTACATATTTACCATAATCAAGGCACACTCGTTATTCGCTCCGAAGTAGATCGAGGTAGGTCGATTGCGTCTGGCGTCGCTCATCACGGCCTAGGAATGATTAATAATTCGAATTTGAAAAAGTTCATAAAGACAGCCAAGAAAAAAATAGAGCGTGACGTTACCAGCTAAGGTTTTTTTAGTTAAATTCCTGAGATTGACTCACGGCACCTTTTTACCTACATCCCCGGCTAAAGATGCGACTGTCTTGATGGCCGAAGGTGCCTGGAAAAAGGTTATCGCCATTCGAGCAGATCGCACCGGTCACGCGATATTGCATATTGCAGAGGAAAATATACGGAGTTCGAATCGGAGCAAAAGGACGTCCGGCAGAGGAGCGAGAGTTGCCGGACGGCGTCCTTGTTAAAAATTTAAAAAGTACCGAGTCGAGTCTGTCGAGCGAGTTGAGTCTCTGGATAATTGCAGTTCGCCTGTATACATATATATATATATATATATGTAGCTAAGAGTCTCTTCGTCTCTCTCCGTCGCTCTTTCGTCCTCGTGTCTCCACGCGGCTCAGTCCCTCTCGCTCTCACTCGCGTAACAGCAACGCCGGATAACCCGGAGACCATAAAGTAAACGATAGAGACAATATTCTCTTGTACAAACAATGGCTAAGTTAGAGCGATCATAAACAATCTCCTTCTTATCCACAGGCCGTTAGCACTGAATAATAATTTTAAGAAACCCTCGAGGTTCTACGCAGTCTTACCGTCGACTCTTAAACATCCCCCACTCTTTGTCGTTCACGAGGATATCGGACGTATCTATAATGGGATCGCTTATTTAATTTGGAGCACTCGAAATCATTTAGGGACACCCGATAGAACGCCCACCTTACTGAAGGACCCGAAGAATCAATATCTGGCAGATATTTATAATGGCCAGTGAATTCGAAGCTTTTTTTTTAGCATTGCTGTATTTATTTGTTCGGCTGCAGTTGCTGGGTGTGCTGGGACATTTTTTATCTTCCTGACTTCAGAGCGAAGGATCGTCCGAAGAGTCGAAAAATTTTGGATGGCTACGAACCGACGTATTTTGAAAAATTTTATTTCACTTCGATTCTTTGGAACTTGATGAATTTATGGTGTATAGTGAATAATATTTTTTTTTTCAAAAATATAATTTATAACGGAGATCGATCGAATTGGCTAAAGGCAAAACACGGTCGCTCGGTAATATCGATCGAGTCGCCGATTGTGTAATTGTAATTAAACCAATCTTGTAATCGTAAGTCGGTATAATTAATGAACTGAATCGTGCTGACGCTCCGAGTGTCTATCGGCGAGCACGATCGTGCTCTGCCAGTGAGTAAGCGCAATTTGCCATATTGTCTCTAATAATCCTGGCTAATTAGTTTTGTCTCTAATTCATGTCAGATCGTCGACATTCGCGAATTCCGAATTACCGAGTAGCTCGCAGTCAGCATTCCATTGTTTTCCATCTTCCCGTAGGAGCCTGAACAAAAATTAAAAAATGCAATTCAAAGAAAATTTTTTTTAATACATACCCGCCATTTTCCTTTCGTCGTACACATCCCGTGATCCGCAGCAAAGTTGATCCGATCTAGAAAAAAAAACATAATCAAGAAAAGATTCTCTTGAACGTTTACAAAAAAACGTACCTGGAAACAGCGACGCCATTTTGTTGTCAATTTAAAAAGCAGCGTTGGGGTCCCAGGCACCCCACGCGCTGACTCCCGGGTTAAGAACCTTCGCCGTTATCCATCCTCGTGTTAAATATACACAGCGTCCAGTCTTTCTGGGAAGAATCCACAGGGCAAATGCAGAAGGACGCCATTTCCTATCTGCACGTGCTCCGGTCCGGTCCGCCATTTAATAGCGTTACTTGTTGCTATTTCTATTAGGAGTTACCGTCCCAGCTTTCCAGCTATCTCGACAGCGTCTAGACACGAGCGCGAACTAAATGGAAACACGCAACGTCGACATGGACTCCGCACTCTTCCGTCCCTCCTCTGTCTTCCTATTATTTATTATTATTATTATCCCTGCAACTCACCGGATTCTCTTCTTCGTCCGTTCAACAGGTCCGTTTCACCGGCTAAAATTCCACGGACCAGAGTTCGGTGGGCTTTTGAAAAATTTTTTAACGGGACGTAAGATCAACTTCGATGGGTGCATAACTTTAGAAATGACTCCAACAGCTCCGCTGAACAATCAGATAAGCATAAACGCCCGCGCGCCTTCTTACGTAACAGAGTCCGTGTTACGTGTTACGCCGTAGCCGTACGAGAAATACTTGGTTATACGGTGCACGTAACAAAACACTTCTCCTTGCCAAAGAAAGGGATCTCGGCCATTAGTGATGCCGGATCACTGCACGAGATTGTCCGCGAAGAGTGTCTCGTTCGTTTATTTTATTTTCTTTTTTTTTTCTTTTATTAAGTTCGCTGTCGAAAATGAGAGAGAAAATAAAAATAATAAACATAAGGCCAAAGACTCTGGAGCACAATGCTTTTTCTCTTATCTTGGCTTTGTGTTATGTTATGTTAAGCATGCATTACACCTGATATATAAGCACGACGCTTATTGATCTCACCTGGGAAAATGGCTTGTGTGATGATGATGATGATGATGATGATGATGATGGAACTTCGGAAGAAGATTTCTTCAATGGCGTAACGTTATACGTAATGACGAAACTTTAAGAAGTTTCTAGAACTCTAGTAAGAAGACCCCCCGCGGTCACTCTCGTAGTCCTCAATGTAGCTCAGATGTTATCTCTAGCTTTATCTATATACTGGAGAGCAACCTATCAGGACGTTTAATGTCTTGAACTCGATAAAATTAGCTTCTCGTTAATAGCTTACCTTTCGTTGTTAGGATATTTCACTTTTTCAACGACGCCACGCGATCTGATTTTTCATAGGACTTTGAATACATTTGTAACGTCTTTTGAGGACGTTATAGGTTTGTTCGTAAAGCGACTTCTAGACGGAATGAAAAGTCTGGGTTATAATTATTAGATTATTACTTACATTTACGGAAAGGAAAAATCCAGCAGTTTTTTTATACGACATCAATAACAGGTCTTCGAGCACGTATAAATATCGTTGGTTGATTTAGCTACAGAGCGACGCTACAACTAACGACATCTGTCGTACAGTACGAGAACCCACAGTGCAATATCTGTATATGTTACTATTAATTGCTAATTACACTGGCACAATATTGAAAATGATTTTATACTCAAATATGCTAATAATTTTGTTTTACCTTTGACCGAAAAAAAATATCCGCGTTTATCTTGAAGAATTTGGTGACGCGAAACCCGGTAGATCAAGTTACCGACCGAGGTAACGTTAAGAATGCACAGAAAAATGTTACCGACGGATACACGCAGTAACCAGAGATAAACAAGAAGATTGCCAATGAGCTGATTTTTATGATTCAAGTTTTACTCTCCAAAAAAAAAAATCCTTTTAAAAAAAACTATGCCAAGTACAGGAGTACTTTGAAAAAAATATTAAAATCATATTAATAATACCAAGTACATAAGTCACTAGATATATGCTTATTACACTATCTAGCACAGCCATTTAAGTTGTACTTTCAAAATTTCTTACAAAGTCATAGCTGGAATAAAAATTGATAAAATTACAAAACTAAAATGTCAATAGTTACAAAATTATACTTAGCGGCGTTCGAAAATTCATTTTTTTCATCATAACTTGAAAATCAATAAGATTCAGGATAAGTGCTGCTTGCGAAAGGACGCGTGCTGGTCTAATTGAGCTATATAAATTACAATATAATGTAAAAGAGGTGTTGAGGAATTAAGGTAAAGAATATTTTATTTGAAAAAGCACAGTAAACGGGTCCTTAGAATCGTTAATTATTATAATATTAATAATAACGTTATCAAGCTTGAAAATTTGATAATTCTTCGGTTTGACCCATTTAAAATTACAGTATTTACACATGAATCATATAGTTTTACGAATGACGAACACTTGGAGTGTTGATTACTATCAAAATAAAATTCTTATGATAAATTGTCATTATACTATCTACGAAGGATGATTCCTTCGTTAAACATAGAATTATCTCATATCGTTATGACTTAAGACTCTATGTACTTTTAAAGCTTAATCACTCGGATTCTAATTTAACAGGCTAATTCTATTCTACATTAATCGATATATCCAGACGTTCGATTGATTTCTCTTATACACGAAATATCCGTGTGACGTTATTTGAGAATACAGTGAAACTAAGGTTAAAATAAATAAAAATATTTGTGCAATTAATTATTATGCAATATCGAAATGACAGCTCAGGTTCGAGCTGCCGCATAATTTGTCTTATCAGACACACCGATAATTGTATCCACCTTGAGATTCCGGCTGCTGTAAGAATTTATGTACGAAATATACATATAGTTGATAATTTCTAATACTAATAAAAAGTCTCTTCGTGTAAATTAAAAGGATTAGATTTTTTGTACGTAGGTTGTAAATATATAAGTATATGAATTAATTGAAATTGACTTAAAGTCGTTTAAGAAGAGCAATCAATTATAAGTATAGCGAGGCTAAGGAGACGGAGGCAGTTTTGTCACATTGACAATCACTTTCCTAATTAATAATTATGTATGAAATAACATTGAGTTAATAATTAATTAAAAATGCTGAGAGATAGGTCGATCTAGAATTAAAAGGCGATCATCGGCTCGATCCAGAATCCTTATTAATGTTGATTTATATTGATTTTACGTCCTAGGGGTACCGGGTGGCTACTTTTGTACGTTATGAAGAATCTTCGAACTTCATT
This sequence comes from Calameuta pygmaea, assembly GCA_031762395.1. NCBI lineage: Eukaryota > Metazoa > Arthropoda > Insecta > Hymenoptera > Cephidae > Calameuta > Calameuta pygmaea. The sequence continues at coordinate 2,070,238 of JASANN010000246.1, forward strand.
ATCGTAATTACACAATACGCTTTTCACAAATGTCATGGTTGGAAAGAATCCTATTTTTTTTTTGCCGACCACCGTTTATCCTTAAATCCTGTTGATGGCCGCTTTTAAAAATTCCTTAACCACTTTATCTGCTATTCGATTTGAGGTGCCTAATTGCGACTTCCTAATATTACTTTAATGACAGTCTCGGTATTGCATTGAACATAGGACGATGCGCTCTATCGGTCGCAACAGGTAGCTCAGCCTTATTTAGAACATCAATCTCATTATCAGTTCGAAGAATAATATCGTCAAGCGAAATACGCAGATCGGTCACGTGATTAATGTTTACGCGTCTATTCGATCAGTCGGTCCGCGCAATTTTAATTATCAGTGGATGCGTCAGAGCATGGAGACGTCGTTGGGTTCCGGTTCTTCGGCAAGAATGGACCTTCTGTCTTCAAGCTGAAGAGCATTTCCGGTGTTTGTGTTTCCATCGGAAGTCCCTATAAAATTGGCCATTCCAGGATGGAGGTTAACGTATCGTGGAAGATGCTTCTGTGAATTCTGATTTTGCTGAAGCTCGACGTATCTCACTGGGGTTTCCGTAGCCGGAAGTAGCGGCCTTGAGATTTCCGGTTCAGAGGTGGAACATCCTTCCGGTAGACGACTCGTGTTACCATTCTCGTCGTTGTTCTCTATGTCAAGAAGAGGAGGATTCGGCATCTCAAACGGCGCCACTCCTGAGGATGGTAGCTTGAACTTTGACAAAGAGATTGAGAATTTCTGCAAGTTCTCCGGAAGTTGAATGTTTATTTGATCCGTGTGCTGCAATTGGACGCTGGCCAGGGGAACGTCGAGACAAGGAGCGAGGATCCGCGGATATGTTGCTAGGAAGTCGACTATTTCCGGTGCGGTTGGTCTCTTTGTGTGCTCCACTGTCCAGCAGGATCTTATCAAGCCCTCTCTTTGGAAAAGAAAGAATGTTGGTACCGGAAGTGTGAATTCAGAAGTTCAAGAGGCGCATTAAGAAGGCGTTACAATTATTATTCGAAGAGCGACTTACAAATGAGGTTTTATTCCCTTTGGCACTGTCAGAGAATTTCCGGCCTTAACGTGACTGAGTACTTGATTGTTACTCATTCCTTGAAAAGGAAAACTACCAAAGGTGATGATTTCATAGAGAAGAACACCGTAGGACCAGACATCAGAGGCTGGGGTGAAGATGCCCAGTCCCAAAGATTCAGGTGCCATCCACCTGACGGGCAGCATTCCTGTAAAAAGGATTTGGCTCCAATTGAAGTCACTTTTGAGACGCGGATGGTCTGGAGAAGATGAGTCGGGCAAGACGAGAGATAAATACAGACCGGAAGTAGCGTTCCTCAATTTTAATAGTGAAGCTGACTCTTCCATTGAGTAAATCTGATTCGATAAATGATCTCACCTCTCCTCGTACTTTCTTTAGGACGAGACAGTTTAGAAGGGGATGCGTGGCAGAGACTTGAAATCTTGAAAATCTTGGAAAGACGCAACATCCGGTCTGGTTCACCTTATAGAGAAACGTATTGATCAGGCGACCAAGCGATAGGCTGGAGGACACGAACGAAGGCTCCACGAGGGCAGACCGTGCGAAACGTCTTTCACTTTCATATTTAGCTCTTTCTCACGGTCGAAGAAGGACTTTACGAAATTTCTAAGGTCCGCTTTTTCTCAAAGCCTCCAATTGGTCGGATTGGCTCGTCTTGCCCCGAACCTTCTTCCGAATCCGTCAGACACAAATTCCATGGATTTACTTACCCTTACGATTAAACTTATAATAGTCATTCTCGTACATGGGCCGGGTCATGCCAAAGTCCCCAAGCTTGACAACTCTCTGAGCATTGACAAGGCAATTTCGCGATGCTACATCTCTGTTAACAATTAATTTGAAACGGTCCATCAAGGCTTTATTAGTGGCAGCATCATTTATTACTTACCTGTGAACGTATTTCATTTGAGCCAGGTAGCTCAGAGCTCTGGCTACGTCCATAGCCATAGCCGTCAGCTTCTTGTTTGAAATCTCATCTGACTCCTCGTAATTCTGATCATTAACGAGATGTCTTCGAGCTAACAGGTAAGTCTTAAGGTCTCCATAAAGCATGAATTCCATTACAGTGAGAACCGGCTCGCATTTTATACAGACAGCAAGTAGCTTTATGATGTTCTTATGCTCGAATCTCTTCATCACTTCGACCTCGCTGAGGAAGTCGAGCTTCTCATCGGTGGTGCTGCCGACCTTAAGAGTCTTCACGGCGACGGCCAGCCAGCCCTTCTCCGGGAAGAAGGCCTCCCCGCCGTAGACCGTGCCAAAGGCGCCTTCGCCAAGTTTCCTGTTGATGACCACCCGGTCGCGTGGAATCTCCCACTTGTCCAGCCCTGAGGTATCCGATGGAAGGAAATCAAGGCCCAGAGACTTCATGTACTTTTCATGAAGACGAACCTTTTCATCGTATCTGATTGAAAAAGAAGAGGACACTTGTAGGAGAGCTAAATTACTTCAAAGAAATGCTTTGGTCTTTCATTCAAATATTCTTCTTACTTCCTCTTAACGATGATGAACCCAACGATCAACAAGGCACCGAGAACTCCAAAACCGATGACGTTCGCTACCACTATGGCTACCTCGCAGGAGACATCCAGGAGTTCAGCCAAACCAGACAGAACGCATCTCTGCGCTGGTTCCGAACCATCGTCCGGCATTTCCTTGGACAGCCAAACAATCGCTGACACGTTCAGAACAAGTTCACCGCCTACGATCTCGTTCCTCTCCTCGGAGATGTTGGGACGGAAGTTGCCTACGACTCTGGTCTCGTTATCGACGTGCTGGATGACGGAGATCTCGGAGAACCTAGAGGGCCCACCAAGAAATTTGATCCAGCCGGAAACCTGCGTTGATATAATCGACCGTTAAAGTCATACCTGCTCCTCGTACTATGTTCTATTAAAGTCTACTTTACGAACCCCATGAAAGTCAGTCCTGCTGATGATGTCAGTTAATCTATTAACCGTGTGATCAGAGTGTAGATCAAATACGTAACTCTGATTCTCCTTAATTAACTTATCCATTGCGTAAGCGTAGGTCCACATCGCGTCATAGGTGTATCCCGCGTAATTCGACGGAAGCTCTTTATTCCTCTCGCAGATATTCTCGTACTTGTCCCTCCACTGACGCACCGTTATGCCCTCCTGCATGATCTCTTCGTCAGACGCAAAGTACGCATGGGTCAGTCCAAAGTAACCATTAGTGGCGTTCATCATCTCCGCAGTGGTGCAAACGACCTGTTCACCTCTTTGATTATAATAATCCGTGTCGTACCAGCGGGGCAGGAGCCACAGTGGCAAAAACCATACGTAACCCTTTGAAAAAAAAATATTTATGATTGATTGAAATCAATATAAAAAATAAGAAGACTCACCCGCATAGCCGTCATACCCAATCTGTACGCTTCGCACATGACCTGACGAGCTACTTGGTCGTATACGTCAGCGATGATGATTTTGGCCCTATTTTCCTTGAGCTGCTGCAAATACTGCAATCAGACCATGGGGCAGGTCCTTGAGTGATTTGAATAATTAATGGCCATGTTCAAGAAGCTGCAACCTACCCTGGACATGTCCTCGCTCTCGTGTTCCCTGGGAAACTTGAAGTTGGCAATGAAGCTGATACCATTTTCCTGAAGCATATCCTGCATGGAGGATATGTACTCGGTGTATCTCTGACCGTCTTCAGTGAGGGCAGCAACTCGATGCCAGCCAAGCTGCTGGAATAGTCGAAGGTAGACATGCTTGTACTGTTTGTTCTCGCCGATCGTCCTGAAGAAGTACGGATACTTGGTCCTGTCGGTGAAAGTGGATCCTTCGGCTCCGTAGCTGATGATGACGGTCTTGTAGAGCTTGGAGACCCCAACGAGAGGCTCGACGGTCTCGGAACAGGCTGGTCCTAGGATGCCGACGAGCTTCTCGTAGTCGACGTTCACCAGGTAATCAATGTAGGACTTCATCACCATGTCCGTTTTGCACTGTCCGTCTTTCGCGTGCAACATCAAGTTGTAGTCTCTCAGGACCGTCTCGTTAGCGTTGATAGCCTTCCTGGCCAGATTAGCAGCGACCATGATGGACTTGGCAGTATAGGCTGTGCCAGTCACGGGGAAGATCCCACCGATGTATAAAGTATTCTTGTCCTCGTCATCAGGCACCCAATAACGTAAAGTGTAATTTAGGTTATCCTTGAGCCAATCACAGGCGATGCTCTCTTCCATTTCTTGATCCAAATCGTGATCATTCTCAATGGGGATCAGCCTGCTATTCGGAAACCTGTTGTACCGGTCGATCAGGTCCTCGTACATGCCCTGAGTAAAATTGGCTCGATTTATTGCCTCGTAGGCAAACTTTGCGACCGATTCGAGTTTGGCCCAGGTTAATTTGACCAATCTGTTTAATTCGTAGGTATAATCCCTATTTCCGTTCAACGACCCAGGAAAGAGAACGCTCGTGTATTCTTTCTCATTTGGAATTACGGAGCTCGGGGTCCAGTGAAGAATCGCTATCGATTTCTCATCGTCTCCTTGTATCAGATATTCCTTGGTTAGATACTTCACCAGGTTAGCGAGGTTAGGTCCGACCCAGACGACCTTAACGTACAGGTTCAGTCGGTCTATCTGATCCTTGACGAACCTGGTGACGTCGGCATAGGCAGCCAATAGCAAAGCACAAGGCTGATCCTCACCATCGAGTGACTGACACCGACCTGGAATGTACATTCCATCCTGGCAAAATGATTCCTTGCAGTAATAGGAGCCATTCGCCTGATCAACACTGAAGTTCCTTATGGTGTTCAGAAGTGTCTCGTCGGTCACGTCGAAGCGCGAGGAGCTCTCCTGTCTGGTGAAGATCAGCCAGGTATCCTCGACCTTGACCAATCTCTCAGGAATGAACCATCCAAAGTGACCTGGTGCCGTGACGGAGCCGCAGAGCTTGACGTCGTACTGCTTCAGCAGGGGTGTCGTGTCCTCGTGCGGTGGTATCCAGAGTTCCATATTCACCATAGTCTCTGGAATTCTTTAGAAGAGGAGTCCTGAGGTTCAGGTCCACCTGGTCCAAGTTCAAAGGAGGAATCAAGGATTTCAGGAATATACTCACATGCTCCGCTGGACATTCTTAACACGATCCGATAGCCTGGCGAAGGTCTCGGAGACGTTGAACTTGTCGTCCTTCTCAACGAACATGATACCCGGATAACCCAGAACTTCCTCAAGGAATATTTTCATTATCCAAGAGGCTAGCCTCTGGGTGATCCTCCTCGAGAGTTCAAAGTGGATGTTCAAGGACTCCCCATTCAGATGGATAACCCGCTTTGGATTGACCTCTGTATCGGGTCAGAAGACAGACGTTCGAAGGGGTCGCCCAAAAATCTTTACGCTTATATCTTATTTAATCAAATTGATACTATTACCTTCGCGCATGGTCAGGCACTTGTTAGACTGGGAGATCTTAAAAACGGCCAGGATGATCAGAAGGCCAAGGATGGACCCGGGTCTGGACATTTTGACCGACCTCTGAGCCTCTCCTCCTGAAACGAATACGAACAAAGGATATTTCCAATGCCGATTGAAGCCCGAAGGACATCAGGCTGGATGTCGCTAAGTGTGGCAATTGCGAACGAGCGACAAGTCGAGGAAGCGACGAAGGATCAAGACGAATAAAGAGAAGAGCCAGACCAGGTAAATGTCAGTCCAACTGGTGCTCCTTATTTCGCCATAAGCAACTTTTCTTCTCTTCTCCTCCGGTCTCACTGTTATTCTCTCCTGCTGTTTCAAGCGGCTCGCTGAGCCGAGCCCGACGGCGACCAACGGAGAAACAAATATTTTAATACTCTCGGTCATAACAATAACACGAAGAAAAGGCGCCTCTCGTTAATCGAACAATTAACGCAGCTGTTTATACATTATATTTGCCAATTAACTCGTGTCCAACTATCCAATTAGCACATCGGGCCTATACGTCTCCGTGCACACGCACTTGTCAGTACATACGTGTAATTATCCAAGATCTTAATTAGCAGCAGCAACAAATTAACCAGAGTATCAGGTATTTATTGAACTTGAACCAATACAAATACGTTGCGGCTCCGAGCGTATGATCGATTTACGAGGGAAAAAAAAAAAAATTTCTCTTGATCAGAGAAAGAAAGATTTTTGCGTCGTTTAAAAAAAAAAAGAAATTTTACGGAAAAAGAGAATTGAGAAAATATTCTCGCAAAGACGCGTTCACTGAACGGAGGATCGTCGGCTGCCGGACGTCGGAAATGAAAAAGGAGAATCGAGGAAAGGAAACGGGAGAGAAGGAAAGGAAACCTGGCATAAATATTTGCTTGTGTAACTTATGCCAAATTGGCACGAGGAAAGTGTGTCGTTGGATTTTATTAAAAGACACCGTTGGTTTATTTCGACAATTCTTTATCCCGGGAGATTTCAAGCTGAATAATTCACGAGGTCTGCGACCCTCGAGGAATCCTGAATTCTAAACGACCAATAACAAAAACTGGGGAAGCAGGCGAATTCGAAGAAATATCAAAATTTTTTGGAATATTTTTCACATCGAATTCCCTGTTTATATTTTCAAAATGGCCGCTATGTAATTCCAATTACCATTAACGACCTGGACCATTGTAATAATAGCGGGGTCGATAACACAAGACGTGGCCGACTAATGAAATCGGTTGACGGACTGAGTATGGAAAAAAAAATAGTTCGGGTCATCGACAGCGACAAGGTCAAATACTAAATTAATGATCGTAATTCCCAATGGGTGGTTAATTTAACGACGTCTGCCGTCCGATACGTCACTGGCACGGGTAGCCATAGGAGATAGGAGAATCCGGAGCAGTCGTAAAGTCCAACTGTAGCAAATGGCCGTTCTAATTGACAAATCAAATTGGACGGAACAATTTGAAAGAAATTTTACGAGCAACTGGTTGACCTCGTCATCCTCTAAAACGATACTAATTCGAGTCTGATTGGGAAGAGCGAGAGGCGGAGGCTCCACGTGTATCTCGTAGCAAAAATTTTAGCATTAAATCGATATAAATTTACATGGCAACGAAATAAAATACGAAAAGCCTAATAAACTAATCAAACCCGAGTGTCTCCTGTGACAGGACTTTTTAAATATACCGAACACCTGTATGTAAATGTGTTATAGTTCGGTATTCAGGATATTTATTATGAATCGATGAATATGCGGAATCGAAAGCCGCCTGAGGTATTAATTGATCGTCGAATAGAAATCCCGTTGAGGAATTTTATTTCGACGAAATTCCTCCGTCGGTAACGTCAACGGCGCCCTTATCGACGGCGCCACGTGCGGCTCTACGTATCTATAGGAAAGATATGGACAGCAAGTGTAGCTATCAAGGCCAAAGACGTTGCGACGCCTGGACGTCGCCTGTGGCCTTTCGTTTCTCTGGCGACGCTTCCCTTTTCTACTTTCGTATTAAAAAAAAAAAGCAAACCAGTAAATTTTGAATTTTCCCCATTGTGAAACTGACTCGCGGTACTCGGCTGAGATTCCTGGTGACATTTAAAAAAGGCTTCGGATGTCTAATAAACTTCGCAATACGATATTACGAGGACTGCAGATTTGTATCATTCGACGGGACTGTTTAACGGTCGAAATAAATAAGTAAATAAATAAATATGTCCATAAGACGAGTCCAAAAAATATTTAATATTTAGATGCTGGATCTGCTGTCAACGTTAAATGGCTAATATAATCTTTAAAATACGAGCCATTCCTTGGACTTAGTCACGATCGCGACTCGCGGTTTGCCACTGTTTTTTAACGAAAGAATCCGAAAAATCGCGCGTTACCTTTTAATATTCCAAAGGCGTCTCGAGAACGGCAAAACGTTAAGGCGGATTTGCATAAACCGACAGAATCACCGGAATTCTGTTATTACGCGCAACCATACCCAAATGTTTTCTTATGCGGCGGATGAAAACGAAAACACCGTTTAACCGGACGCGTGTGAACGCAGCTTAAAGCTCAAATTAGAATCAGGACCGTCGGAAACATTGCGCGACCCGTAACGAGGGTTGAAAATCCAACGATAAGGGAGCCTCGTTCGTCGCGTTATTTTGACAGTGGTCAAGGAAACAAGAATTACGTTTCTTGCTCGTCAGCTGTCGAGGATGTTCAGTCAGGCGAAAAGGGATAAAAAACGATAACAAACGACGACGATGTCAGCGATAACGACTGTGGAGCATCGGGAAACGTTACGAACAGCTAGAAACGTGCCACCCGATGTTGTTCGTGCGGAGCAGCGAGTTTGGAGAAAAAAGAGAGAGAGAGGAGTGGGGGTAGAGAGAGAGAGAGAGAGAGAGAGAGAGAGAGAGAGAGAGAGAGAGAGAGAGAGAGAGAGAGAGAGAGAGAG
>JASANN010000246.1:2078837-2109676 GCA_031762395.1 Calameuta pygmaea
GAGAGGGAGTGTGGGAGAGATAGAGTGAGAGAGAGCGAGAGAGCGTGAGAGAGAGAGAGAGAGAGAGAGAGAGAGAGAGAGAGAGAGAGAGAGAGAGAGAGCGTAAGGAAGGGGGAGACTAGAGCGAAAGAGAGAGACAGAGATTAAGATACATATCTATGATGAAGTTTCCATAAGAAATAAAATTGTAGGATATTTTTAGAAATCTTGCGACAGCTGCTCAAGATCATCGCGAGTGACGACAGAGTGAATTAGCACGTTGAGCGCCGCGTCACTCAGCAGATCTGCCTGTGACGGCTAAATCTCTTGAGGACCCCGACAGAGTCGTAAGTGGCTGAACGTTCCAGTTGCTGCGGTCGGATAGAATTTAAAAATTATTTAACGGACCCCCGCAAGATCTAAAAATATAATCGCAGTGTGCATCTTGCGTACAGTAGCGATAACGGATGCCGGCAGGAGACGAAAGATTTTCGCTGAGCCTTCTAGACGTTCGATAGGAGCGTCGGCCGAGCGTCTCCAGTTCCAAGACGTCGGCCGAGCGTCTCGACTCGCGCGACAGCTGTGTCGCCTCTGACGAGAAAGAGGAAACGGGCGACCCGTTGCCGAACGTCATGAAAAGAACAACAGAGCTTTTGAAAAATATATTTTTTTTCCCAGCCGTGCACGGCCGAGCCAATGAAACGATTTGCCGAACAATACACGGTAGAAAAATATCAACGTTAAGCCAGACGGAGTAGATGCGTTCCGGCAGCACGCAGGTGACCCTGCCTGACGGTTAATGAGCTGCAGTTAATTGGCGCTTGGCTGGCGAAAACAAAAAGGGGACAATCCAGCATTCGCTACGGACTTTCGCTTGTGGCCGTCGTTGACGCAAGAGACGCAGCTCGCACGAATAAACATTGCCAATTTGGTAGCATCGAGCCGTCAGTCCATTCGCCGAGGCGTTAAAGTGGCTCGACCTATGACCTCCGTTATCACTTATGAATAAAACATGCGCGACATTGATGTCCGTTTCGTATTACGTTTATCCCCGCCGTCATGGACGCCGTCCGCGATAACGTCGTATCTCATGCCGTGTATGGGAAAGAGGGTATTGATGGGTTCGATCGAAATCGATTGATTTCCGATATAATTGAAAGTTATCCTAATTCTCTGCATTGAAAACGTTAATCCGAACACGTGGCTCCGTCATGACGTTACGATACGTGGACGTCGTTCAGAAAGCGTCTCGACGCTCCAGAAAAAAAAAAAAAATAGAGATCCTCGGCGTTTCACTCGCGATTAGTAAATTCACTCGAGGCACGAGAGAAAGAAATTATTTTTAACGTCGCGACGTCGCTGGGCGTCGGCGTCGGTCTTACTTGTATCCGAAATTCATGGGCCACTCGTAAATCAGTTCCCTATCAGTGTGCGCATGCGCCAGACGCACGTGGTGCAGCCTTAACGAGGCATAATAACTCTAAGTCGTTACGGGCGATAACCTCGACTGCACACTGCGCCTCAGTGATAACGTCAGGCCTGCAGACTCAACTACGTTAAGGCCGATACGAATAGACACGCGTTTTCTGACAATGAATTGCAGAGAATTGGATAATGTGAGTTTGCGTACTATTGACAGTAGACATATATATATATATATATATACGTGTGTGCGTGTGTGTATATAGATATACTGTACTGTATATCAAAGACTCGCGGTGATAACGCGAAAGCGATGCACTCGTTGGACTCGTGAGAATTTTATTATTTTTTACGTTTTATTATTAATCCACTTTTATAACTCTGACTTCGATACGGATTAGTAGAGTATTGACACCGGGATTTATTGCGATCAGCTGTTATCGACAGGTGATTGATTAAACTTTCGAGCACGTGCAAATTAGTATTTGGACAATCTACGATGACCGAGCGTACCGATAGTGGCTTATCGGTTAACAATGAGGCAGGTTGGTAAAGTCGAAAAGCAATGCTGTTGATGTGTAAGTTGAAACTGCTTTACGTCATTTGTTTGCGTCGATACATTTTTTTTTATCTCGATCGATAACGATAAATAGGCTGTATGGGGATATTTGTGCGGCAGGTTTGTATGCTGGTCGGGACAAGGCAAAAAAATAGATTGTTGTTATCGTAACGGAGCTATTACCTCGGCACGTGCTTTTTTCACGAATAAAGTAAAAGGTCGTCGCTGGTTAACTGATATCAGGTTGGTATTACTTAATAATTTACTTAATCGATTTCAGTGTTTTTTTTTGTTTTTTTTTTCAATTCGAGTACCTTACGTAACGCGAATGAAAACTATATAATTATGAGAATCCCCGACGCAAACGTCTCTTTTCTCCGGTCGATTAAATTTCGCGAATTTCACGTATTTTCGCAACTCGTCCGAATCATTCAACGCGTCCCTCACATTTTTTTTTTCGGCATTCAACTTTTGAACAGAGAACAATAAAGGTGGATCCACAGGTGATTATTAAATTTTGCATCAAAAGTGCAGCGCGAGTGGTACAATCGCTTTCAAAAATATATCTGGCCAATCCGATCGTACGCACTACGGATTGCGTAAAGTAGCTTAGGATTGTGTGCGAAAACAACCAGCAGCCAACAGCCAGGAGGCTTTATTTATACGAAAGAATAAGTTACTTTAATAATAGAATAGCGCTAGAAAGACGACACTTTGTCGCAGAAGTACAGATCGCGGCGACAACTGTATCGTGACTTTCCCAACTGGGAACAGACTTAATAACGAGCAGCGAGTCACTTTTGATCGAGTTATTAATTACGAAAACAGATTTAACGTCGAATAAAAAGTATTTTCAAATTTCGCAAATTTGTATCTTTTTTAAATCAAAACACTCAAAAGTCAAATCCGTGCGTCAATCATTCTTCCATTGCCCGATTCACCATATTTTCTAACATATCGGAAAGACTCGTTACGCGTGTAATCTTATCGGCCGATATATATATATCGAACGAAATTATAAAACCGGAAATGCCTGATACATACGAATTGTGAATGAAAATTTTGCAATCTGGGAAAAAGTAGATTTTTGTTCGATTAAAAAAATATTTAAAAAAATATTACCTCATATTTCTCCCTAACCGATTAACAATATTCGTAAGGACGAAGGACACGTCGAAATTCGCCGACTAATCTTTTTCGTCCTTCGTATTATTCCCAGCGAACTTCCTCTCGAAGTTCTTAAAGGACGTTGCCCATTTACACGCGCCACGCCGTACTTTCCCTCTTGATGCGCGCAAACAACTTTACGAGCGTTCCTAGAATAATTATTAACACGCGCTCAGACGGAGCGAGTCAACATTCGCGTATCCAACCGCCAGCCGCGTCGTACGCGGCGGCAAGATTTGCCATTTGCAGCTCGCAAAAATATACAGAGAACGCGGAGGAATACGTGACGGATCATTGAGTCACGTAATACAGAAATAAATTTCATTGAGACGTTGCTCTCTCCATTCATTTACAAATCTGCATTTCGTTATGATCACGCTTTCGCACTGTTTCGCGACGATTCCCTATAAAAATAAAAATTGGCAACAATAAATTCAGACTCGCGACGTAGCTCAAAATAAATAAATAGCACGACGGCGCCCCGAGCGAATCACGTTCGGCTTGAAAATACGTCACGGATCGTTAATACGTAATAATAAATAATATTGCAAGGTATATGCGAATCCACGATCAAAATGAATGAATCGAATCCGCGAATAAATCGCTGCAGGTTGATAAACTCCGGTGGATCGACGAGCAACCGTTGGTCGGCGATCTCGCGAAAACAAAGCAATCAAGGCGCGGCAGCGCATTGCATGTTCCTGGTTCTATTAATAAATTCCGGTAAACGGCCGAGTTGACTTGCATTCTCCGGCTAGGAAAGACCACGAGGTTTTCACGTGCGCGCAACGAGTCGCGACGAGTGGGTGAAAATGGCTCGAGCCGGTAGGTAAGGAGATACAGGAGAGTCGAACCGGGCAGAAAGTGGCACGTAGTCCGCCTCTGGATGATCCACGTGCGCCTGAGGTTTATTTCCTATTCTTCTGCCGGCAGTCACGTTTCACGTGCAAATGCGCCGAGACCGTCCGCAGAGACATTCGAACGTGAAACGCGAACGCTTGTAAATATATCAGGGCGTCCGAGCCAAGAGAGACAGGGGAAAATAACAGAGCGGACCAAGAGGTTTGATTTTTCGACCAGGGGAGATTCAGCCGAAGCGCCGACCCTGGCGACAAACTTCCGTATGCGATCCGCACGCGTCCGTTGGTTCTCAGTCCGGCTCTGACGACCAGGAGCTATTCTAGTGGAAGACCAATTCTCGAAGGAGTCAAGGTTCCGACATACTCTGGTTTACGGCGCACGACGCTGACGACGTCGCGCAATGCGTAAACAAGTTTAGCGTCCACGCACCAGGCACGTATTGGCAGTGCGATTTATTTGGCCGAGAGCAACGTTAGCCAAGAAGACGACCAAGTTAATTGCGGCTTCGCCTTAAGTTCACGTAGGAACGGGTACCTGGCGGAGGGGGTGAAACGAAGGTCGAAGGGAGCAAGGAACGTGCGAAGGTAGACGGTACTGAGCTTGCAGAGTCCCATGTAGGAATTGGCGAAGGGTCGAGTGGGTGGAGGAGCCAATGGCCTTGCGGTTTGCGGTCCAGCGTAGCCAGCCGAGAAGTCGCGAGGAGGATGGTGCCCCGAGGTCCGGTTTATTGCTCGGCGACCTCTGAGAACGGGAATCTCGTTGAATTGAAATACCTGAGGAATTTCTACGACTTCGAACAGCGAGCACGTGTCACTTCGGAGGTGCCAACGTGATGTCTTTTTACAAATCGACCTGTCATTCTCATCGAACTACCGGCCAATCGGTTGCATCACTGCTCACCTTGTATTTCTTTGTGCGACTTGGCTTTTTAACGTCCCGATTCTAGGCTCCTGGTCTTCGGGGCTGAGACGACCCTGGATAAGTTTAACGTTCTCGCAGGAGCTTCTTTTATGGGTGTCTAATAAATCCGAGCCCTGCACGCCAGTGCGGGCTGAAGCTCTGACGCGAACGCAAAGGTTACGCTAATTCAATTGGCGACGTGCATCGTGTCTCTGTAAGTCTGGTAAACAAGTCAAAGAAGGCAGATGGAGAGACAGTCAGCTCGATCGTGTCTCCTTCCGGCATGATCCCGATCCTCTTTGGCTCGACTCTATTATAGTCGTTCGAACCTGATGTCGTCATTGAGTCATTGCACCAGCCTCGAGATCCAAGAATTTATTCATACGGCCGATCGATCGTATCGATCTGGTGACCTAACGGAAAATTTATATGTGTATCGGGGCATTAGTATAATTGGTGTGGAAGCAATTGCCGCGGCAAGGTAGAATGATGATTGATGAACTTTGGCAGAAGTTTAATAACGTCGTTAACGAAAGTTGGGATACTTATAAATTTCATTTTCAGAACGTGGGGGGGGTTTTTTTGGGTGGAAAACGTAACAATCGTTAGTAGAACGAACTTGGGGAAATCGACTTTGTCTTCGGCTCTATTATGTCTAAAAGCGTGTAAATTATTATGTTTACTACAAAGCACCGAGCGATCTAGCGCGTTGCTGAGTCAGACAAGAGACAGGGTGATACAACCGACATAGCCCAGATCCGATTTTATCATCGTCGAAGCGCCACGCTCGCGGCTCAGTAAAGTCCCTAGAGAAAATATTACTAGAAATCACGAAATCGCACGTTCCGCATTCGCACTTAAAATGTAAATTTATATATCAACTTTCTTTTTTTTTTTTTTTCAAATGTCCGTTATTTATTGTACCCAAGTCAGGCTCTGCTATGGTCCAGAATTACTAACCTTACCGGTCGAGTGCAAAGATAAAATGCATGATCGATCTGCAAGGACGCGTGTCTGACTATTGATCGTGTAGTCAGCTAATCGACTTGTACAAACAAGTTTTTATATTTAACGCAGAAGCTGTTGTCGTTGTTAGAACGACTACGATAAACCTGCAGTTTGCCTTCTTTATCGGATGATCTTTATCTTCTGACGTTCCTTCTTTATTTATTCATTTGGAATTTTAGGACAGAGCGAAATCAATCTTTAATCGATTTTTAAAACGAGTCAAATATTTTATAATGCTAACGATTAACGGGTCACGGCCGTTTGCACAGTTGTTTTCAAATGTGTACATTCCGCAGGCTTCTATTACGTGACATCTCCAAAGACTTTTAACGTTTCCTTGTTTTACCAGCATTAAAGCGATAAGCTCAACCTATCAGAAAGTCTACTAGAGGTTCATAGATAATCAATAAAACGATAATCGACTCACCCGATACTCAGACCTGAGCTTCTTCTATGTTCTTCTGCCTGGATTTCCGTGCAATCGCGTTCCTCGTTCTCTTTCGCGAATGACCAGCCGCATTCAAACCCATCGGACCGGCAGACGAATCTCGATACGATTCTAACGAATTATCAAAATTATCACAAAAGCGTCGATACACAAGTACGCGATTGATTGCGTCCAGCGACGACACTCCATTAATTCAATGTCATTTGGCCCAAGGATTAGAACCTGACATGACCCGGAATAATCAAAACAGTAACTGCCATTAGTTCGCGACAACTTAAATTCTCCCTTATCAGTTCATTATTAATTCAGCAACAACTGTCATTGCACGTTTTGTCATTCACGACACTGAAGTAAACTGATAAAAATGTCCTCGAGCCCAGTCGGGAAGGAACTTCACACTGTATGTCTTATCTCTCTTTGCCGATAGAAGAGCCCTGGCACTGAAATGTCGCGTCCACTCCATTGTCGTCCATTGATAAAGATGCGTCGCGAAGAGCCACGTGTACGCCAAATCTGTCAAATAACTGGTAGTTAAGGTTGTTGTGCGGTTTGTCCTGCTGATTAGAGCTAAGGAACGATAATATAAAAAAGACGAGTTCAGCGTCGCGACGACACCAAACGTTCGGCGGTTGGCGCTAGACTGAAGCGACGCCGAGGCTTTGCTCGGCTTGTCTTCTCTCCTCTGCAAAAGACGTTTCCCCCAGCACACACGTACGTACACGTACGTACCTACGTAAAATCACAGTCATTCGCGCTGGCTGCGCTGCTCTGCGAACTACAAACTACAGGCTATACGGAAATCTGACTACATTCCATTTCGATGCATTTTATTTCTTTAATTTTCACCACGTCACACCTCAGACTTCAGGACTGACCATTACTCACGTCCTGTGACCTTTTCGATTGTTTCGTTCCTGCTGTTAGTTTCTCAGACTTTATTATACGGAAGTGACAACTAAATTGGACAAATGATTAATATCGATCACAATAGGTCCGCCGTTTAATGATATTCGCCAACGGATAGAGTAACGAGGAAAATCAGGAACGATAAAAAAAATGAATATTGGAATTCAGAAAGGAATAAAGGAATTTAGGTCAAACGATTATTTTCTGTAATAATGTTAAAATGTCTTTCCTCGCATTGTTATCGTCGTGGGACAAACATGATAACGCTTTTCGACATAGTCAGATAAAAATATCATATTGTTCAACTATGATACACGTATGTATACACTGTCCGATACGATCGATGAATCGACCGAATTTTCTGGATCATTTCATCGTAAGGTTTAGCGCAAACATACGACAGTTGAATTAATAAAAATTGCGTGAATTAAATCATTCCATATTAAAAGCTCGTAAAAACAATTGGCACTGCTTTACCTGACGAAGAATCTTTCATACGACATATAACTTTAATTTCAACAGTCAAATATTTACCAATTTTCCCGCCTCGTTTTATTCGTCTTAATCCACCAATTAATACAGCACCAACATCCTCACAATCAAAAAATACATTTTATCTTATTACTTGCATCGTTCGAATGTTCGTACGCCTGAGGAACGTTTACCCGACATACAGCGCAGACGGAACGGGTTGCCATTCCTCAGGCGCTCGACTTGTCAGAGTCCATCGCGCTCGCTCGTAACAAAGGCAGACACGACTGATTTAAAATTACTTTTCGCTTACTTCTTCGACGGCAGAAGAAACTGAATCAAGATAAGAAGATACGTTGCGATGCCCCCGACAATCTAGAATGAAATTAATTTTTGTTTTCCTGCACCAAACCAGTCACCCTGTAGGAAATACTCACGGCCTTGAGTAGCGTAGCGTCCACGACAGTTCCTTTGGCGTCGAAAGTATTGCTTCTGTGAAGCAATTGCACCGAGAAGGTTTGCAGCTGCAATCATACTCGGTTATCGGCTGGCTCTGGTTCTGCGGTTAACTGATTGTAGTAAAAATCCAGTTGATTTACCTCGTACTTAACCTCAAAGTCATCAGTGTCAATGAGCATCTCGTGAATGAGATTTCCTGTGCGCAGTGCTTCGTTTTTCGTTGTCTCGCACGTCCATATTATCGCGAGCAACTTGGCCGAGTAATAAATCAAAGACGTGACCGAGTACGAGGCCCAAATTTCATTCCTGACCTTAGCATCTACGTTACCGACTCGCCAGAGAATAACAAAGTACACATTGAACACGAGCTCGGTAAAGGCTAGTACGACGCTGCTACCAACGTGAAAACCAAATCCGTTGTTCAGCTGTCGTACGGCTTCGCTCATTGCGTGGTGCCTTTCTTTGAGTCCCTTCAATTCCAGTAGAATCATCGGATTGTGCTGGCAGACTGTTTCGAGACGATACGGTTTATTCTTCAATCCGTAACGTCGTAGTCCGTTAAAATTTGAATTGATGTTTTTGAATCCGGCGCGAAGCACGTAGACGCAATTCACGTATAGCATGTCGAGCGCGTACACCATTGTTAGCGAATATATTATTAGGCATTTAAGTGCAGTGCCCATATTGTTCCCTGAAGAAATATTTCGCGCTTGTAAGGACAGTATGAAAAATCCAAAAATGTCCCTTCCATGAATCACGCGGGACATTTGAATGAAAGTCTTTTCGGTAAGTGTACGAGATATGACGTTGAGTTGCTGAAGTAATTTCAATTTTGTTTTCGTATAGAACAAAGAGAAAATGTCGATCAGGGACGTTAGAGATAGATAAAAATATACTTGCAATAATCCGGGAAGGTTAAAGTATTTTTTCATTCCGGTCGGATCGATTTGACCTGTCAAATTATATATTGTAAGCAGAACGTACGTTAGGGTTGTTATCAACGAATAAATGAATCTCCATTTTGAATATGCTATTTCAGGATTTTTGGACTTTATCTTGTACGGGAAAAATCCGTAGAAACGACACAGGAGGAAACACGGACCCATCAGAGACAGAAAATTTCTAGCTCGAAAAAGTTTTGACTTTTTAAACATTTTTTTTTTTATTTAGGACAATTTTTACGGCTCGCCGATGGCAAATGCTCAGCTCAGACTGACCGGGCGCGGCTGATCGTCTGTTGGCGATTTAGTTACCATGACGATAAATCGATCAGTGTTTATCACACGATGCACTGGGATGCACTTTGCAAATTAATAAGACACGTATTGCACCGTTGCACCTTGGGAAATTATAGTGACTGAAAAGCTGCAACTCGACCTGCAGTTTACCGAACGAAGCACGGACTCCACAACGTCCTGGATGATAAAAGAAATTAAAGAAAATTTCTTTATCAACGGAGATAACGGTGACCCCGTTGTGTTATTAAATGCAAGAAAAAAAAAAACAATGTAAATTATTCGAAGTATCGCGATAAAAACTTCGTAGAATTAATCGTCGGGTTTTAGAAGGTGACGTTCCAGGTATATTAATTTTCGATCGGAAGATCCTAAGATAAAAGTGCAGAAAAGCTCGATCAATTAATTCGAAATAGCATACATTTTGAAGTCGATTAGCATCGACCTAGGGTCGATTCTCGATAACTTCGAAAGCTTCAACCGACTACAAACATGAAGACTGTCACTATTCCTTGCTGTATTAAATATTTAACGTGCTCGTCGTTCCCGGGAGTCTCTAATGGCCACACGCGAGACACGAACGAGTCTGTCGTCAGCTGAACAAACTCTCGGCAGTTGCTCTCGAGGAAGTCTGGAGTCTCACCGATGCTATAGAACCAGCCCTGGGGGTCCCGCTGAAGTGCCGACAGCTGGCTATTATCTAAGACCCAATTGAGTCTGTTGACCCAAAAAGGCGTTACGTACTGCACGACTATGTTAATGGTCCGATTAAAAAAAAGAATAAAATCCAAAATGCAACGAGAACGAGTGAGTCTGGTACTTCTGCAAATTTTGACATTCAGCTACAAAGCGATCGGACTCGCCACCTTTTCGATCCGCTCGGAAAGCATCAGGAGCCTGAGGGACCCCGAGGTCTCCGGAGACACCGGAAACCCTAACGAAACCAGCAAAAAGAAGCGTCTCGATATTACAACAAAATTCGTCTATTCAAGATGGAGTAGCGTGTACAACGTGCTTCTGGGTTGTTTCCTATTTGGAATGAATTACTCGGGCATCCCGTTCATCTACTCCATGTCCTACCCCAACAAGACGTCGTTCGTTCAGATCATCGAGTCGACCCAGGCTATTTGCGGCATCGTCGTCGTGACCACAGCAATGCTGGTCTACACCGTCAAGCAGAAGAGTGCAGTGCGAATAGCTGATAGGATCATCAAGACGGACCATGTCCTGCTGAGGATGGATGATGTGTTTCGTGAACACCTCAGCATCTGGCCTCTTCTTTGGTACTTCCTGGGGAGCGTTGGACTCTGGGTAAATCATTTGACCTTGGAGATAATAGCCTTTGATGAGAACGCGATATCCTTGTTTGCCGTGACAATTCCCACCTTCGTCATCTACTGGCTGATGCTCCAGTACACCTTTGTGGTGAACCTGATCGAACGCAGGTTCAAGGCGACCAACCGGGCCCTGCTTGAGCTCATCCCGAGGAGCGACGTTGCTGCTGATTTTTATCCAGGGATCCCTCTGAGCTTGCATGGATACTTTGTGGCCAATGGTTCAGCAACCGGAAGCATAAGGAACCTCCAACTGGTCTACATGAATCTTTGCGAAGTCTGCCTTGAGATATCCGAATATTATGGAGTTCCTATCCTATTCGCTATTACCTATTGTTTCTATTCCTTGGTCTACAATGCTTATTATATTTTGGGTCCGTTCATTATGTCCAGGGAGGAGATGGAATTGCTTATTGTCTTTAATTCTATATCCTGGGTTGTCATCCTTCTATTTCCTATTGCTGTTCTTGCCTGGAGCGTTACCAAGACCGGGTCTGAGGTGATCATCCAATATTTCAATTTAATATAAAAATTGGGAATTTCCCCAACTTTTGACTTCTTTCAATTTGACTTTCAGGCAAAACGAACCAGCGGCGTCGTTCACAAGTTGCTGGACAGTGCGCTGAACCGAGAAATTAAAATTGAGGTAAATTTACATCGTTTGAGACTGACGTTTCTTTTTTTTTTTTAATATCAAAATATTCAGTAAAATTTTACGGTTTTGTGAAAATAATAAATTATTAAAAATTTTTCGTTTCAGCTTAAACAATTCTCTATGCATCTTCTTCACAAGGACGTTTCCTTCTCTGCTTTCGGATTCTTCACTCTGGACTTCACTCTGCTTCATTCGGTAAGAATAAACGGGAGAACGAAAATTTTTTTTATCATTTTCTAATAAATTCAAAATTGTTCCAGATACTCAGCGCGACGGCGACTTATCTCATAATTCTTCTTCAGTTCCAAATGAGCGAACATAAGCAAACCAGAAGTCACAAGTCTTGAATCGACTGATTTACAAAATTGTCAGATTCAAATATAACGGGGTAATTTTCAAAAATAACAATGTAAGGATTCTTCAAAATTCATTTGACAACAGGACATTTCCTTTAGTATTAATAATCGTTTATTAATAACATATTCCGGCTAATCTACACACTGACTTGTGTATTTACACTGGTACAGAGTAATACGCTGGAACGTGATTATATCGCAGCTGACTCACGGATTTTTTTTTTTTTAAAAAGAATTATCAATTTGAGTGTTAAGCAGATTGCAAAAAAAAAAAATTAAAAATCTAGCTGAGGTATAGCCACGTTCAAAATTACATAGATATCAGCTCGGCAATAGGCTCCATAATGCTTCTCAAGGGTTTCCCCCTGAAGTTGTCTCCAAGAGTTTCTCCCATCTGTCTTCCTAATTCTAATTTCCCCTCTTCTTTCGTCCACAACGACTTCGACCGATTAGCTAACTAATCACAACCAAATAATACTACAAATTCCGCAGCATCCAAGCTACAGCATCTACCGCTCAGCAGTGCGTTCGCTCTCTTGGCAAATTTTTCTCTTATCTATAACGAATAATCAACATTTTAAACATCTTTAACAGACAATCTTAAGCGCGCGCGTGATTACGTCAGATTACACGTGTGTAAAATACCTTCGATTAATTGCATCGCGAAGAATGTCGATCGTCAGCTGGATTTCAGTGTCAGCGACCCTTGATTAGAGTGGCGAGCGGCATTTAGTATTTTTAAATATCACTTACACTTACGATAACGCACAGCAATTACTTTCCATTTTGAGAAAACTTTCAAAACGAGTAGCCACATCCTGCCGTCATTTTCTAAATCATTTTTTTTTTTTCTTTTTAATCACCATTAATTAAAATCTCTAAGTGACTCGCATCGGCTGACCAGAAGCAAAAGTACGTGTGCTGGCTGAAAATTCTACGTTCGCACATACTTTTGCTTCTAGTCACCCGGTATACCTTCTGACAGTGACGAACCTTTTAATTAACAATAAGCTACGAACAAATTGATTTCAATTATACATATATTCCATTTACATTTAAAACGTTCGTAAAGACACACACACACACACACACGCACACACATACTCTTAAATATACACGCACGCTCAAAAACACACATGCTCGTCAATATCCGAAGGACTGGAGTATCCGTGTTCGCAAAGCTCATGAAAAAGTGGAAGTGGGCGTGGTCTTGCGAAATGATCACGAGACTCAAAATTCTTAAAACGGGGTTCTTTTGGCATTTTTTTTGTTCAATCTTCTCGATTTACTGACACAATCCAAGCTAAGGTATCGGACCGGCAGGACGAAGAGTCGATTCAATTTTGTTTTACCGATCTTAGTCTCCTTCTTGATTAACGACATCGGTCCGAATCTTCTTTACGTGAGAATAGAAAATTTCGACGACGTCGAGTCTTGTGTGCGTTTTTCCAATGGTCGATAAAGAAGATCTCTATTCGTTTACATTGACAATGCGACATTGGCCGATCGGAAGTCAATTACCAGAGGCAATTTCTATTTTCTTTTCAGCTAAAAATTCTTCTATTGAACAGTCATTAAATATGTCTGTCACGATTTACCTAATACGATAATTCCTAATAATCTTTCTGCTTGACATTAAGCAAATTCGTGTAAAACGTTTACCAAAAATCGGCACAGCCCTCTCTCTCTCTCTCTCTCTCTGCTTCTTCTTCCACCCCTCTCTCTCTCTCTCTAATAAGCTTCGAAATTTCATGAAAATTCCACGCAGTCGACTGGTCCTCATTCCCATCGACCGTCTTAAAAAGACTTTAATAGCAAAGCCACTAAATATAATACAGACACCAAAATATATTATTCTGTTATCATTTAAAATGTTATCAATGACACAAAGATTCGACGCACCGTCACGATAAGATGAATTAATATTTTTCAAAATTTTTCTCACTCTCTAACCCCCCCATCCACGCATCCATGCACCCACGGATGTACGCAGGAAAAACATTAACACGGCGTTCAAAAAAAAAAACCGGAATTGCCGTACGCGAACGCCAGCAAAAATATTCGAATGCCAATCGCAATAAGCGTGGTACAAAATTCCCTGGCGGTTTCAATTCTAATATCTATAACAGACCTAAGCGCTGGCAGACCTACCCGCCTAAGTCTGCCTAAGGCTCGCTGGACGTCGCTCGTTAAACGGAAGTCTCGGCGGAAGTAGTGCCATTCGCCTTGAGTGAGCTAGAAGTCTCCTTCGATCGAATTAAGTCAACCTAGAAACATTTCCATGTGGCATCGTTAGCTGAAGCGGACATCGATGCTCCCAATAAACATTTCTTCTCAACGCTACGATTTGATTGGCCCGAACCGACCACTCTTCCCAGTTCAATAGCCTCCTATTGGCTCATGCAGCGGCCGCGCGGCTACCGGAAGCCATGCGACTTTACTATAGATATACCAGATTCAATCTAGGGTTAGCAATGTCACTGCATGTATATGCATGGGTGCATGAACGGATGAAGGTATCCATCGATTGATCGATGAGTGATAACGTTTTTGTGTATTCACGTATAACATGGATTCTACGTAAGCAAAATGTGGTGATAACAGAATTTCTTTTTTTTTTTTTTCTAAAATTTTACTCACAGCAGATATATATATAGGGTGTGTTGCATGCCGGTGTGTGGTGCTCTGGCCGTGTGATTTGGTGTTGATGATTAGAATTTAGAGTCAGTTACACATTTCACCTTAATAGAGATCCCACAGTCATCCTCGTCCTCCTCGGTCATCGTAGTCAGCCTGGTCATCTCGTCTGCCAACAAGGAGCCCTCCTTCTTTGGATGCTTCTTAGGTTTGCCAACACTGTCACACCAAATCATTCGAGAGATTTAATGATAACGTTATCAGAGTTCAGGGGAAGCTGATATGCCAGGAGTAAACGTACTTGATCATTTTGGGCTGGCTCGACTTTTCAGAGCTGTTGCCCTCGTTGACCTGCTGCCAAATTCCAGTCTTGTTGACCTCTTCGCTAATGTTGATACTGGTCAGAGGGATCTTCATGATGTTCCCATTGGCCAGGGGTATCTGTAGATTACCCGAGGGTCCGAAGCCAAGGGATTCGTTTGGATCCTGAGGGGCCAATCAAGGAATCGACTGAACTTTAGTCGGGTCTGGATTGTCAAACAGCTATGAAGCAGCGTAGCCATGCGTTTCAATTGGTTTAAATAGACGCTATATATATATATATATCTATAGAAATGTATGAAAATGAGATAAGAAATGACTGAACTATGATCTACGCAAGTGTAACGTACCGATGATTGGCGAAGGATCGATTTTTTCTAGTTTTCTAGTTTCTCATTTTTAATCCCTCGAGTCTTCGTTAATACTTACTCGAGAGGATCGAATCGACTCGCTTCCAGCACTGTGGGTCATGGAGTCACGAGTCAGAACGTTTGATCGTGTCAATTAGCGCTAAAAGCCTCAGAGGCTGCAGGTACAAAAGTCAAAGGCTGGAAGAGTGAAAATTGAAAGAAACCAAAAAAAAGAAATGCAAAGAAATGGACCCAGGAGACAAATTGATGACGTATGAAAAAAAAAAAATTCTAGTCTAGTCGCAAGTCTACATTAGTCCGATGGATCATCTCCGTATCTCAAAAATCGAATCCAGTCGCAGATTTAGTGAAAAGGAGACGTACGGAGATCAAGACGATCGGGACAGATTAGAATAGAATTAGAGAGGAGCGGTGCTACAGACTGTGCGAACATAGCAGCGAATAAGGTGCGCGTGCTGGCCAATACGCACACTCAAAAAAAAAAAAACATAATATTCGGTGATTAAAATAATAATATATTTACAGGAAATTATGGATAGTAACAATAAACGATAAACGTTTAAACAACAACGAAACACATAGATGCGAAATTCCATCTAACTGCAAAATCGCCAGATTCCATTACCAACTATTAAAAAAAAAGAAAAGAAAAGGAACGAGCTTCTCGTTCTTGATTTTTAATGATAATTAAAAATTCTCTAAATTTTCTTAATCGAGGTCCGCGTCACGACGTCGCGACGACAGACAGACGTATACTGCGTTATCGGTAGCTTTTAATAAAAATTTTCGTCAATCGAACCCATCGATCTCTTTGCTCCATCCTCTTCTAGTGATAACGATTTTTTCGATCTATCGAAAAGTGCGCAACGATATACGAATACGGATAGCGGCTGTCGATGTAGCGGTTATCAAATTATCTAATAGGTGGCGTACCTTATTAAATTGTTATTAATTACTAACAATTACGAATGATACAGTACAAAGTTTTAGGTCGGCTTAGAGTTAGTTCAATCATTTGATAATTCAATATAGTCATTGTCGTGTCTGTAATACTGATTAGAACTGCTTAGGCTAGCTGGTCTCAAGCGAGAGCCTTTGATTGGACAAGTGTTAATTGAGGGGTCGCTCAACCCTTTGGCACAGATATTTATCACAATTACTACGCTTGTTTCGTTTTATATAAATTGCTCTGAATCTCTTCCCTTTCTAATACTTCTGAAGCTTCTCTATAATCGTCTCTCTCTCTCTCTCTCTCTCTCTCTCTCAAGCACAAAAGATTACACGAGAGTATCAGCCGTTGCAGAGAGTAATTTTATCGTAATCGGATAGCGCTATAGTGATCACGGGTCTCGCAGACCCATGGTCACTACTCGTGTGCTATTTACGACAGGTAATGGCCCTTAGAATTCGAGTGACGGTGCTAACCTCGCCACTCTCCAGCTGGCGCAGGTCATCCGCGTGCTTCTTGCTTGGCTCCGGCATCACGTCGTCCAGAATCTTAAGTTCTCGTTGAGTGAAAACGAGATCCAGAGATTTTCGAATGCCGATCATCACCACCAGCTGCAAGGTTCATCATCGGTGACAATAGATGGAAACGATCGATCAAAATAAATTTGAACAGGGTATGAACTTACCATTAGGGGAAAGAGAATCGAAGTGGTGCTGAACGACTTGATTATCCAGAGACAGGCTAGACAGGTCAGTTGTATTATTGTGAACATGTGAACGCGCTTCAGGGGAACCTGGGGAGGAAGAAAATAATAATTGACCAAGTGGAAGCCATTGTGATAATTTTGTAAATTTAGGTCAAATCTTTCTCACTTGTCGCAGGAACATATAATCCGGCTGGTACTTGACCGGCATTAACATTATGAGGATCCTATCAAAGAACTGAAGTCCCTTGAGCGACGCTACGCCCATGTAGAGGAAAACCCCAAAGAGAACCGGCATCGGTATGTGCTTCAGCATCGGCGTCAGGAGGACAGAACAGCCGATCATTAGGAATATTAGAATGTGGGTGACTCGCTGCTCGCGGACTCCGAGGAACTGCGGCTTCTCTCCAGGAGCCGCGCACTCGGACTCCAGTTTCAATGAATTCACGTGGTTGATGGAAAGTACAGTCGCTGCCACGAACCACGGCAGACCCATCACCGAACACACCTCGATCAAGATGGCCAACACGAACAGATCCAAATGATAGCCACAGCCTTTCTGATGAACACAATTTTACAAATGATCGTTTGCGCTGCGCTGGCTTTTATGATAATGAAATATAGAAAATGGAAAATTTGTTCAGTACTTTTAATTTGTTTTCCTTCCTGTTGACGATCACTGCGGTGATTTGTTGATCCATGAAGATCAATATGGTGCCGAGCAGAGCTGGCAGACCGGCCACTATCGCGCTCCACCATGGATTCTCCTGGAACGGCCAGATCATCCAGCCGCGACCTTCGAGCGTTGGTTTGAACTCTACGGGAACCTCCAATTTTGGTGTAGAAATACCCACGAAATTGTCCAAAATGGTCATGGAAAAAATGGCGATTATGACCGCAAAGTCGCTCACGATTTGACGCACCTGGTTAAAGATCGTTCGTTTATTTCCGCGATCTTAAAAAGTTTCGTGCGACTGGTAACAAATAGGCCAGGTACGGAGTACCGTGGAAATGGTTACCTTCGACGGGAAGAACAGGGCGTTCTTAAAGTCCTTGAGTTCGACGGAGAGCAGGAATGTGCCCATGAATAAAATAATTGACATGAGGAACACATCGGGTACATAGTGGGGCGTACCGCAGCCTCCACCCTCCAGAGTACCGTTGTAATTCTGACAACCGATTTGATCCAAGGACGTCCAATTAATATTTTCGTAATTCGACGAGTAGGTCTGATTCGGTGGTTTGCACCAGCAATCGTAATTCAGGACTTCGTCCCCATGAGTGTTTATGGGGTACTTCTTTCCAATGGAGAGAACATTCTCCACAGCCTGAAAGATCAATTAATTATCTGAATATTCATCCTGGGGATTAAGCACGAGTCTTCGATAGAAATGCAAATTGCATGGCTTGGCAAATTAAATCTATTTGCTAGCTGACAATTATTCGCAACCTCTCCTAGAAGCCTGCAACGCGGTCGGCTGACCTACGAGAAGGTTCAATGCAGCTTCTGCTGACGATGCAGCTTATATCAAGCTGACACTTTAGGGCCTTCTAATTAGCCCAGGAGCACGTGAGCTCGCGCCCAGCATCGATGACTGTCACGTAACAGAATTGCCAGTAGCAAAATTCAATGGCAGAGCTTGCAAATTGCATGTACGAAAAAAAAAGTTCGAACAAAAAAATAAATAAATGAACATCTCTCAGGCTTACCTTGTAAATAAATATAAAGGCGATAAGAGTAGCAAAATTTTCCTCTGTAAAACGCGTTATGTAGCAAACAAATGCACTGGCGTCGATCGCAACCAGAAGCATCAGGATCACAGCGATCCACGTGCCGATCCAAAAGCGAAACGACATGTAGTTCCAATCGGTGCTCCTGCGTGAAGCAACGAAGATACACGTAAAAGATCAGAGAGAGAGAGGGAGAGGGAGAGAGAGAGAGAGAGAGAGCCGAGGGAAAGCAAAATTACACAAGGCCCAGTATGTGGGACTCACTTGCAGAACTCGTAGACTATCGTCTCGAAGACCAGAACGGGTCCGGTCGAGCCCAGAATGGTCAGTGGCTGCCCGGAGAAGAATCCGTAACCGATTCCGCATACAAATCCAGAGACCAAGGACTCCATGGCCGCCATGTTCTTTCCAGTGGCTTCGCTGAGAAGTCCCCCGAAGGTGATGATGGGCGAAAGGCACGCGAAATAGAGAAAAATGAAGGAGGCTACGCACTGAAGTGCCAGAGCATCCTTGAAATCGGACACGTAAAACGGAGCTTTTCTCTTAATATCATTGATCAGTCCGCCGAAGAGCTTTCCAGTTCTCGAAAGTCCAGACTCCTCCCGGAGTTTCTGTTCGTCGGCCTCCTCGTCAAAGTCCTCCTTTGATTTCTCTTCCTTCGGCCTCTTTCTTATGTCCTGTCAATAACGACATCAAACGTCACTGAGTATCCAATTAAATTTTGAATTTTTTTTTCCAAAAACTTTCATATACCTGAGAAGGTATGGCTGCTGGAGGTTCTATTCTAATAGTTGGATCCCATTCGCCAGGTGGCAGCACGGTGACTGCATCCAAGAATTCATCAACGCCTGCCAAAAGGTGGTTCCTGTTCTTGGCCTTGTAAGCCACGTCATGAAATACTTCATCAGACATCAAAGTCGCCATGGCGCGTCCAATCTCATGGAATCCTGAGATGCCACCCTGAAATCAGAGATAATCATTCCAAATATCATATAGCGTGACCGGATCATCGGGTCACAGGATATTCCAGTGACCCCTGACCTAGTCGATCGACGAGAGTCGTTCAAAGGACAATGGATCAATCACCGAAGAGGACATCCACCCGAACCAGCAATTGATCAAAATATTAGTCCGCTCGTGAAGAAGAGTAAATTTCTTACCGTTGGTCCAAGAAGCACAAAGATAAATCTCGTTGGCACCGGCACCTCCGTCAAATCCCCCATAATACCAGCTTGACTCAAGCGGATGAAGGCGGACAAGGTCTTGTCTAGAAAATCGACCTCACCCACCAGGATGTTGCTGGCTTCCGCCCCAGGTGGTATTTTTCGCATGAAATGTGTGTTGCCCTAAAATTTCGTTGGAAAGTGGTGAAAGAAAAAAAATGGTTGAACATATATTTTTTTTTAATTCCAAGGACAAAGTCTCGACTAACTTTGTGATTGATGTCGCCGTTCTCTAATCCGGTTGAGCTGTGATTTCTGCTGATGGAGACGCTGCTGGGGCTACGGTCCATTCCATTCGATGGTTCCTGGCCTGAAAGTCAATCTGGCTTACTGCTTACTGCCACTACTGTCTCATAAAGAGGCGTATCTTGATAAGCAACAGAAAAGCAAGAGAAGCTCAGAGCTGGTTATCCAACCACCCGGGGACACCTGAGGTCATCATGGGAGAAGCTAGACCACCTGCCCTTGTCCCGTTCATTAGGGTCAAAGGTACAAGAGCCAAGTTACACGGTTGTCACGCAAAATCCGTAATTGACTATTAAGCAAAGTGATCGCGTGACAGTCGTCAAATCTGATCTCTACCTACGAGCTGGATAACCCGTTGTAATCTATATACTTGACATTCGTCAGCTTTGCCTTGGGTCGGCAAAACCCGAGGAGCTTTTTGGGGACTTGAACGAGAGTCAAGGCGAAGTCTGTACCCATAAATTTTCCTCAAGAAACTTTGCCACCTTCTCGCGTTAGCTCTGATGAAATTTTCATTAACCAAGATAGAGATTCGCGAGTCACGTAAAGAATAAAATAAGGTGTCCAATGTAAATTCGAAAGTTAATAACGAGACCGACTAGAAGCCACGAGAGTCCTGATAAAACTTTATTAATAGATCCAAAAAATCAGGGTTATGAAAATTTTGAAAAAAATTCGACAAATCCCATTTACAGACCCAAGACAAGTGACCTGTAAATTTGTCTAAACTTTCTTGTATTTCGATCTACTGGATTCTACAAGAAAAATAATATATATATATATATATAGTGTGTCAAGCTTAAAAAGCGGTTTTACCAAGACTGCCAGGAATAGCAAGGAAGCGGCCGCCGGAGTTCAGTCCTGCAGCAGCGCCCTGACATGCCGATCCGGCGATCGTAGGGGCGGAATTCGATTCCTCCACTACAAAGCACGAAATACACGATACGGGTATTGGTTATTTACAAAGGACGTAACACGGTTGCGTTTGCGTTTGCGTGGACTGAAAGGTCAAAGGTTGACTCGCCCGTCGTTCCAGGCGAACGCAACGACGCATCGGCAGCACCGTAACTTAGCGTATCACATATGACAGAAAGAAGTGACATTCCGTATTAAAAAGTCCAAATTTTTCTGCGGTTCATTTACCATTGCGATATAGATAGGAGGACGTGCACAGTGGGTACAGTCACAGAGAGAACTTTCGTTCGGTGATGATTGCCGCTGTCGTTATCGTCGCGACAAACAAGGTCGTTAGAGAGAAAAGGCAGCGTCGTCGCTCGCCTCGACGTAGGTAGAAAGAAATAAACGATTTGAAACGAAGAGACGCGAGCGATACGGGAGACACAGCGAGACACGTAAATAGACATTGAAGTACGAAGAGCAAGGCGAGTCCAGTCCTAAGCATTTTAACAGTCACGTTATACCTTAGTTAAGATGATCAGCGAGTCTGTCAATTAATGTGCAACAAATAGCTAAGCCAATCATTCCTTTCTGAGTCCAGGTTATGAATGAGTCAATGTACGATGAAACGAAGACGCTGCAAGATCAGAGGGAAATTACGTTAGATCCTGATGAGAGGCTCGAGATCCTTGCTTGAATGTGTAACCTCAGGGTAGCCCCGTTATTTTTCTTCTCTTGATTCTCAGAGGTTCTGATGAATAAAAAGTCGGAAATTCTTTGTGGGTTTTCTCTATGAATTATGCGGGAACCGGGTGATACGGGGGTCAGATTTAATTTGATAGAATTGAAGGGGAAGCGCGTTATGCGACTTCCGGTAGCAGGTAGGTCAACGGAGGGGGGTGGAATAAGGGGTGAACAATTCTAGCCAGACGTATTGAGACACAGCTAATAGTATTTCTGAAATATCGATCTGCTGAGATCTTAAGCTTCTCTATACGACTCCGTTCTGACGTAGGGGTTTTTTTGGTTTTAAAAATTCAGATTTTTTTTTTTTTTTTGGAAAAACTTACAGTAGTCTAATATTTGGGTTATGGGATTTAATGAATGAGCGAGGTCGGGATTAAATGGTTAGAGTGAAATTTGGATGAATTATCGGGAGACTCGGTGAATTATTCTAAACATCGAGATTACTTGTGGACAGTCGATTCAAGATAAATTTGAAAGAGTTATTACAAATCGTCCAGTGCCTCTACGTTTTTTTTAGTCGAATTAACGTGCGAGATAAAGGTTAAGGAGGAATACAGTATACTGTAGAGAGCTAGTAGAGTCAAAATATAGGCCGCCTGTCAATTTGGTCTTTTGAACAGATTCAATATTATTTTTCCGCATTTATGTAAACTGACTATTTTCAGATCGATCGCCGAAAACATAAACCGAAATGCGTATTGAATACAGTTATATTGTATCAATGAATTCCTAAAGTTTACCAGGAAGCAACCGATTCATCAGTTAAATTTTTGCTTCCTTTTGCAGTAAGAAAATCTTCGACAAAAATTTTCACTTTTCTCCACCTGAAAGTCATAGTCATTCGTACGCGTATCTCTCTATTTTGTTGGAATGGACCAATAGGCATATCTTGAGCGCCATGGTAAAGGTCTGGACCAGGTCGTCTGCGGATCAAAGACCCCACGACCTAGGTCCAGCCACCACAGACAGCTGGAGCCCTTCTTACCAACTGGACTACGGGACTTTCGACGGGCGGGGTCCGAACTGTGAGCAACCTCAAGCTGCAACAAGGGTTATGTGCGAAGGCCTGGATTAAGGACTTTCGGATGCTTTGATTGCAGACGCAGAACACCGGAAATGGGAGCCAGACTAGAAACGGTAGCCGAGAGACCGACCGAGGTCGGCAGAGCCTCTAGTGACCTGCGATTGCACTGACAACCTCAGTCCCTGCCCAGCCACTTGCCGAAACTCTGGGCAACTTAGACGCAACCACATTCGTTATCAGTGGCGAATCACGTTATCCCTGGGTCAGCGCAAAGTGTTTCCGAAAGAGGCGATTGAAGCTACCGGGTGGTCGTAAAGTACACGCAGCTACGGCAAGTGGAGTAGCACAAGCGAAGGCAGGACTTGACGCACCCCCAGAGAGCGCAGTAAGGGATGCTGATGTCAACCCACGACACGCTACCGCTCAAAACGCCTTTATCTATTTACTACGGAGTTTACTGTGATAACAAAGTGATATCAGGGAAGAAGCAATAGTCCAGCGAAAGACATGATAGGTAATACAAAGGGAGGGAGAGAGATAGGGTGAGCACGTGTTGTGCGAGAGCGAGAGAGAGAGGACGACGCGCACAGAATGGCCACACGCTGCAAGGTGAACGGCACTGGGAAGAATGAAGATTCCGAGCCGATACATTCTCTGTATATCAGGCAGTCCCCCCCACCTACGAGTACTGACCGTCGGGCATTCGGGAATTGTCGGCAATCTTCGGCATTCGCTCGAATTTATAGTCGGCGTTGATTTAGCTGTCAGTGGAATATTATTTTCCTTAACTGACTCGTATTACATTACATAGAATGACATTCTAATGAAAATATAAAAGTGCATATAAAATTCAAAATTGATTAATTTTTTTTTGATTTCATTTTATCAGTAACGTAGCGATATAATATCGTTATACTCGATACGTAGTACGATTTGTGTATCGGTCAGCTATCGATCTGAAGTTAGTCGGTTCAGGTGGATGAGAAAAAAAATATTGAAACTGTCAGAAAGGCATCAATGACATGCAGCGTGCTATATCTGCGGCTAGGTGATTTATAAAGGTAGACAAATACATCGATCAAAAAACGTGATGAATTTTGAAAGTCCATCGAGAGGGATGATTGTGGCGCTCTAACCTTTGAACTGACACATGGCGAACCATGTCGTGAGTCCGATTACGTGGGGTATGCTGAATTCAGCTGAGAAAAATACAAATAGAAATGAATGACGTATCGATCACGGATAAGAATTTCTATGCGAGTTTGATTATTGAGATTCGACTAACGACGGCCGAAGAGACGCTGACTGAGACTTCGAGAACTTGATTGAACGCTGGAAATTTAATTAGTGAGCGGCAGCTTGACTGAGATACGTCAGCCACGACGGTTCCCTGAATAGTCTTATCAGGCAAAGCGAGCTAGGTAAATTCGATTAAATTACATGATAATCAATGATCAATATTGGCTGGCAGAGATCGATAGGTCGTCAAATGTTTGATTGAATGGCTGATAGGACGAAGCGCATGGACGAATGTGGCTGTTAATTAATTATGGATACGTTCCCATCGAGGAGGAGCAGTTGCATTTGAGGTATCAACGATCAAGCGGGCTGTCGAGGAAAGTGATTAGTCGGTTGTTCGATGATTTGTTAATTCGGTCAATTAGCGAACTGGCGAAGCACGTCAACCTCAAGCCATCCAGGCATCGGCAGCTGGCCTAAATTATACCTGGAACCAGAAGATAAGGGCCTGATTGGCGCACGGCCTCTTTCGAGAGAAGGGCCGTGTTGGAATTAGGGCAGCTGGTGCTGCGAGCGACGTTGGACGCGACCGGGACGTATGCGTCGTCGGCGTTGCGACGCTCCTGCAAATCTGATGTCAACAAGGCATGCACACCACATGAACAGTCACAATCTGTAAAATCCGATTGATCGTCTTTAGTGTACCCCTGACGCTGGATCAATTTTAGCGAATCACGCCACCGTGGTTGGGCGGACTTAAATAAAGAAAACATAAAGTGATAAAAGAAATTATAAAAAAAAACAAAAGGTAAAGTACGACTTGGGTCGTAGCAGAGAATATAAGGTGAAATAAATTAAATGAAAAGGTCAAAGGTCGATATTTTTGTATCTTCCAAAAAGTGCCATCGTGTCATCGATATTCTCGCAATTTCGTATTGATGCCAATCAGAGTTCATCCTGTCTCTCATTCGATCCATACGATGCTCGCCGAATGGCCCGAGCCAGCGACTGGCTTATCGATTAACTTCCGTCAATTTCCATTTTTTTTTCCATCTCAGCGTCATTCCGCGTTCACGTTATCTTTCGCCGGAAAGGCGATTTACTATTGATGCAAATGATATTCGTTAATCGTTTCTTTGTAATGCACGGAAAAAACTTACTCTTCGATGATGAATGATTTCGTCCGATCTCGGCTAGAGATCTAATTATGGGAAGTCTCGACATATTGTTGTCCTTGCGTCTCTCGTGCTGATGTCGATGTCTCACGAGAAGAGCTTCCCTGACCTGGAAGATCAATAATTAGAATGACGTCCAGAAACGAAATTCAGGAGCAACGAAGGTGTTTGTACTCCTTGATATTATTCGAAAAGTCACTGATCCTCTTACCTTGTCCCTTGATTCGAGTGGCAGAGAACCTTTGCTGATGATGTTGTCCAGGACCAGGTCAGCAATCTGCTCCAGACTGGACGCCTCCATGTCTAGCATCACGGTTCCATTGAGCAAGAGACTCCTCAGTTCAAAGAGAGAATGTAGGGATAAGGTAGCCACGTGGGGTTTGCTCCAGCGATTTCCACCTTCCTCGACGTCTTCCTCGAATTTGATCCATCTGAGCAAGATCAGCAGGTGATTTTCATCATTTTCTATGAAAGAGCTCAATCATTTTTTTTTTTCTATCTTACCTGGCTGTCTCCTTCCATTCCATCTCATCGCCATCCTTGACGAGCTCCTCCATCTCGGAGAAGAGCGGATGGGATTCGTGTGCATCGTCGCCGACTTCTTCGCCAAGGATGAACTGGACCCTCTGAGCTGGCGGCGTGACTGAAATAAAAAGAAAGAAACTGAAGAAAAGAGACACGCAGAGAGTCGATATATCTTTTGTCTAAAACAGCAATTCGAATCCGTAGAAGGAGACAGGACAAAAAAGAAGAACGCAAGAGATAGAGAATAAAGATGAGAAGAAGAAGAAAAGGAGAAGAAAGAAGAGTGAGTGTACTTGAAAGATATTCCTGATAGTAACAGTGAGTAGCCAGTAATCAGCAGCCAGGAGCAACATCATCAAACCATAGAAATTCTTGAGACGATCATTCAACCAGAGAATACAATTTTTTTTTTTTTTTTTCAAGAAGAAACAACTGACAAAAATCCTCATTAAAAATGGATAGGAGGATCGAGCATGCAGAGTTAAGCAGAACGAGAATATAAAAAATTGAATGATCCGTGATTTCATCGGTTCCAGCAGCTCTGATCTCGCGCCCGTTAATATAGAAATTGTGCCAACATCGATTTATGAGATGAAAAATAATAAAATTCAAAGTGACTGTCAATTTCAAAAAAAAAAAAAAATCCTCCCCTACGTTCTCCATAAATCATGCGTGCGACATGCCTAATATCGAAGGAGTCTGGACCCCATCAATAATGTATCCTGGTACAATATTTTTTTTTTGGTCACTCGTGGACCTAAGTATAAGGTTTGGGCTTACATAGCGTCTCGCCATCTTGGTCGCAGATGCTAGCAAGACGACCCCTTCGCGGCACCAACAATTGTCCTGCAAAGTCAATGATAAGAGGAAACGTCCTGCCGCTGCAGCTGCGCCTGGTTATCGCTCGAGGCCTCGAGGTTATCCCGCTCGTCTACTTTCCCTTTCTCGCGCAAGGACTTTCTCTCTCGTTGAGTTTTACATAACGACACAGAAATTCACGTGAAAATGGCTTCCCTCTTGGCACACGGTCCGAACGACCTAAACGACCTCTGACCTCTGTCATGGTCATCGCCGATAAATTAGATAATTAAAAGTAGCGAGATACATAGATCTTCAGCGAAAGAGACTCTTTAAATTGAAAACATCCAGATCTCTGACTGATCGATGTACCGTAGAAAAAGTGGGCGACACAGTGCGGCAACTTGGCGACATCGAGCCAAGTACAGAGGTGAACGACCCGAAGAGTCTATGACAAGTGGTTGGCATCCTGCCAATGCCGCCACGCTGTCACTCTGGCACGTTGACACCTTCCGGTATCAAGGATCCTCACCGGAAGTTACGGTTAGAACATTTCAACGACAGCGACGTTACGAGGTCTCGCTTGGACCGGATTTTCGAAATTCCAAAGACAGATGACATCAGTCTCTGAACTTACCAGGTCGATCGATGCCGACCTCATCCTTGTTGTCGAGAGAGGATTGTCGCTGGGGGTGGTGCTTGTGATGTCGACGATGTCGTCGCTCCCCAGGAAGATGAACCCCGACGTAAACCGTGTGTGCCCTATGACCTGGAACATCAAAGCGACCTCTAAAATGATCAATCCGGCACAGGACATTACGCAGTTGAAAAAAAAGTTCATCAGGTACCGAAACGACATACCTATCACGGATGGGTCTTGAATTGAGTCTCTGAATAAATGACTGATAAAAGTGACCGACTACGAAAGTAGGTGCACTTTGTGGAGCACGGATCGATTGATCGTTAACGGAAGGATGGGCGTCGTTCAAGGGCGCAGTCAACGGATCCGTAAATAACCTTAATACCGTAGGATTGGTCAGGTCAGCGTGTCACGATAAAGCGACTAGCGACAGTCGGCGGTGCGGGCAAGCCTTAACGATTTTCGAAGCACCGCCGTCCGTCGCTCGCTTGTATGCACACTGAAGCCAAATCCACAGTGTTGCGACCACGACCATCACTGGGTAGAGAAATAAGCCGAGGTCGAGGTCACATGTAAACTCACCCTCGTAATCCTTCTCGGAGAAGGATTGATGAGTGATCCGAGCACCTGGGTCCTTGGAAGCCTCATCGTCCGGCACTCCTCCCGATGCTTGGCTACTCGATACTCCTCCACCACCTCCTCCTCGCGGAGCTCTGACACCTCCAGGACCTCCGACGGTTCCGACGCCTCTGGCTCTTGGCTGCATCCAGGGTCTGGAGAGGACAGAAGGTCACGTTTTATCAACCTTGCCTCAAGGCATCTTCCAGACCTCGTGTCAGCTACGTCACTTGTTTTTTTCGACAGTTCTAAGGCCCCACTTTGAGATCTTTTCTACTTGGATACGTAAGAGCTAGTTATTAAAATGCTTTGTCTCTGTCGCGCTCATTGTAAATACACGTAACTCGAAAAGCTATTTCGTAACTCATCTTGGTAGTTTCTGGAGTTAAAAAAAAAGTCTTGGAAATGACACGTGTCCTTAAAGAGACTTTTTTTTGACATGCCACGTGCCAGCGATAGGTACCTTATACGAATCAAACGTTACGGTTAGCCTTTGAAAATTGTGCAACACAAAAGAATATCGTGTCCCGGCCGAGGGAGTTTGTTAAATTATTTTCAGTGGCAAAAATGGAGTTCGTGCATCCAGTGCGCATCTTTTAATAAATTGCAGTCCGAGGGGAGGCGTGGGCGTGCGGCCTCTTTGTCGCGCCTCGTACGACCTCATGATTAAACTTCCGTGTAGGACGAGGCTTTATATAATATTTCTCGTAAAATCCCAACTAGGATCAGCTTAGCTACATTGTGACATGGCTAAAGATAATTTCGCTCAATCTAAAATATTATTATTATTAGAAAATATTTTGATTATTACAGTTCGCAAAAACGAGGAAATAGGTCAAAAAAATTACTAAATATTTTATCAGCAAAATTATATATTCACGAGGCAAACTAAAGTTCCGGTACGAATGTTTGCCTATGGAAAGGCGTGCGAATCCGATTAGAAAGTTTCATTCGACTTTGATGATTCCTCAAAGCATTCGTTGATACAAGTGAACTTTGAACTTACAAAATCAATCTTGATACTCTAGAGCGAATGAATGTAAGAAAAAAAAATTTTATAATTATCAAATTAATTAATCAATTAATGACAAGGGAAGATCTCTCGTTTAAGATACGTACTGAGTTGCGTTCTTGATGAACAGAGAATTTCGTTCTGTCAAGAGATTAATGATAACGTGCCGGTAATCCGTCGTTAATCCTGATTAGAGCGTCCAAATTATTCTGACATCAAAGACACCGAGAAGATAAGGATTTTTTTCGTTAATTCCGAATAAATTCGATCCGGCGATTAAACTTCATTATTTTCCTTATCGAACGACCAAAAAAAAATTTTGCCCCTCAAATCTTTACCCCCCCCCCCCCTCCGCAATCGTCTCTAATAAAAATTATCTCTTATCGTCTTATCAGGATAATTTTATCAATAAAGGCAAAGGTGACCAACCGAATTGGCACAGTGCAACCTGACGTTTAATCAGAATGGACAATTTCAAAAGTTTAAGGCATTTCGAAAAATGAATAAAAGTCCCGATCAGAGCAGAGGAGAATTTCGAAAAATCAAGCACAGCAAATATACATACGTAGAAGACAAAATTTGAATCCAGAACCTATTGCGTCGCTCGTATGGAAAATCTAAGAGACACGAAAGTGTCGCCCGTGGCAAACGATACGTTGAGTCTATTGACAAATCCTTTTGTCATCGAGTTTTACATAAGTGTCGTCACTTTACGAGAGGTACTTGAGAGATTAAAAAAAAAACAAAAAAAAATTTCATAAATAAATCCAACCTCATTGAAAAATGTTACAATCGACATCTGCACTCAAGATGATTTTCAGCAGCCTTTCGCGTGCTTGCAAAACCTAGTGCAATTTTTTATTGCGTTTGATAAACTCATAAAAAATAATTTACTCGAGCCTATTGAAAGTCTCATTAACACGTGTTATCAGGGCCATCTGATAAATGCAGTACGAAAAAAAAAAATAGATACATACAGCATACACCAATGCACGTACCAGACCCACACACACACACACACACACACACAGAGTTATATTTCAATTGATTTACATAATTTACTATTCCTACAATATTTCATCCAGGTATCTAACGGGTGACTAATAAAAATGTGGTACAGAAAGGAGGGCGAACCATAGAATCCCAAGGATACGCGTCGTTGTCAAATGCCAACGTGGGGCTGCCAAGTGGATAATTACCGTTCAAAGATTATCTACGTACCCACGTGATTGCAGGTTACGTAATGAATTGGAGGGCGTTCGGTGTGCGAGATTAAAGAGTTTGCGGGAGAAAAAAAAAATTAATTATTTCAAGGTCACGGTTTTCGTAAAATCATTTGTTTCCCAAAGGCAGGTACAAACAATTGTCGCCTTTGACGTAATCGCGCGTAATTTACGAATTTGAACTTTCACCCCTGACCCCAATTTAAGGAATTCAACGTATCTACTCGTATCTGAAGTAAAATTTGTACCCGGGTCGCGATTAAGAATGACCTCGTACGTTCTTATCTGACCTAGAGGATTTCCCGTGTCTTAAAATCTCTTATGGCTTCGTTATCTAAAGATTATTTTTCATCGTACATTGTTGCTCGTAAAATAAAAAGATATTGATATCTCTATCAACAATAGAATAGATAGACGCAAGCGAGTTTAACAATGCCAAATGAAAAAGTCCTTGTGGCAGTTTTTCAGTAGACTAGAATTACGGTATACCGGCGTTTGTCAATTGAAACGTCGAAACGACACGAGGGAAAATGACGTGTCGTTAGTAGCTGCTGAATGTCGCCCGCTTCTACGAGAGATAATGACTTTACAGCAATTCGCTGACAGTGATAAGGATAAGGTTTGTAAAGTTCAAAAATCATTTCAAAGTCTAATTTTTCGTCTTTGTTCGTTAGAAATGAAAAAAAAAAAAAAATTTCTCCATTACCTTATCAATACTTTCTCTATATCCACATACAGGGTTGCATATAATACACTAATTATGGATATCGGTATATGTAGACTTAATTGTTTTTTTTTTTCACACCAAATTTCTCCACGAGACTCTAATACGATTTTTGAGATTTGCAATTACGAATTTTCGCTAAAAATTCCGAATTTGAAAATTTCTCGTGAATTATGAATAAACAAATATTTATTCAGACTGGCAATTTTCGCTCTCTCGCACGTGGCCAGTGACGGTTCCAGACCGTGGGGGGGGGGGGGGGGGGGGGGGGGGGGG
>JASANN010000246.1:2109686-2182044 GCA_031762395.1 Calameuta pygmaea
GCGCCCCCCCCCCCCCCCCCCCCACCGTCGTAAACTAAGAGACCGTAAACTGTCACACAGTGAATTGCGAGTGATAATAAATTTTTATCATTCCTCTCGATTTCGTGTAACAGATTTAATCGCACTTCGCGACGCCCTTATCCGTCATTTCTATTCCCATGTATTATGTAAAAATACGAAACCGGTTTCCCATGTGAGTGACGTCACGTCGAAAATATTTATCGCGCCTCGCGCTTCTGTATTGCTAAGGACGGGAAATTACGTAAGGAAGGACAGTCGCCGCTGTAAGGAGTAATAATTCGCATAATCGTTTAAATGAAAATTCTGTGCGAAGAATAAACAATGACGGCTGATAAAACATTTACGCGTGCGTTTTTATTATCATTACCACGTGCCACTAAGAAACAGGCTCGGCCAAGTGATTTCGTTCAGATGAGAATTTCTAAAAAATTGACGTTCGTCTTATCAAAGACCATCTAATCGGGTCCGATCTTCAAATTTTTTTTCATCCACTTCTCCCTGTACCCAGCAGCACTCGCGAGACTTAACCCAATTTCGTAAAAGCACGTGGTCAAACACCTTTACTACCTTCAAGACTCCGGATCGATAAGCTTCGCGTAAACGTATTCATTGATTTCTTAGATAACCAGACGATCCTCAAGAAATCATTGACTAGACTCAATGCGTTTAGTCAAATATCCCAGACGCCAGAAGTAAAACGCGAAGATAAGGAGTGATACTGAAATGCTAGAAAAATCGAGGTCAAAGGTCACCGCGAGCTGTTATCTCCACTCAGTTCACGAACCCGAGAGTTCAGAACTGCCCTGGAATTTCATTGAAAAGATACCTCGGAATTATTTGACATGAATGTAATTTCGAAAGAATTTTTTTCCAAATTTTGTTTATCGATCTTATAAAAAAAATATTAAATTGAAAAAAAATTTTTTTACTTGTCACTGGGATCGTCCATCGTTGCTCTTTTCTTTTTTTTTTTAAAGGATTTTGATTATAATTATATCACTCGATTGCTGCTGTCTCTGATTGCCAATCAGTCGCTGCCGCTGATATCGCGCGCGATAAAAACTCCGACACTGTCAAATGTACTGCATGACTTCCAATGCAGCTGCGTGACTCGTGCACGTAGCGAGGTGAGGATGACGCTGACAGGGAGAGAGGGAGGGAGGGTCGGAGCGAAAAAGAGAGAAACTTATTGCAATTCCGTGCAGATCGAGTGGGACGAGAGAAAGAAGAAATGTGGGATAAGCAAGGACTGTTGCGTCTATGCACCACGGCGAACGCCGACAGACTGTTTACTCCGTTTGACAGCGTTGCTGCCAGCAGAAATACAAGCAATCAAGCAACAGTCAAATACGTTCAGCTAGACGTGATAAGAAGCTCCGCCTACAGCGCTTTTTAACGGTCACGAATTTTTTTGGATGGACGATAATTCGCATATGTAAAAGAAAAAAAGAAAAAAAGTTTAATAGAGATTAAAAAATTACGTAATTAAAATTGCGTTACGTCGATTTTGAAAAAAAAATTTTTTACGAATCCCTGACCCAATAATTACGAAATTTTTGATTTTCTAATTTTTTATTTAATAATAAAAATAGCGGACAGCATTAATGGAAATAAACGATGAACGCTGTGGGTATTACGTCATGATTCCCATACGGTTCTCTATGCCTATTATTATGGCACCGTGCGTTGTTATGCAACTTTACTAGAATATTACTGGGAATCGTGCGTGATATTATTATCTAAAATTTGACAACGAATCGTTATCATAATTTCTTGAAGAATTTTTATTTTAGCTAATATTTATTCGATTCTTCATAAACCCTTTTTCAAATTTGTCATCGATAGCGAAAAAGGAAATTAAGTGACCGATTAGTCGTGTACGGAAAAATTGACTCGTTATCTTTTTGCTACTGATAACGATAACGGTCGATCGTTCAAAAGATTTTGTACGTCAGTTTAGAGTTCATTATTGTCACTTTCTCTGATTATAAAGCCTAATCAATTTAGTTAGCCGGTTAAATATCCAGTTTTGAAAACCAGATTGATCCAGGATCCATAGATCCGCAATAATTCGATTCGGGAGATTGCACGATCTAATTGTAACGATAGACGTCGTGATCCAAGAGCATTGAAGTTTGATTCAGCGTTTTTTTTAGCTGCACGCACATAGAACCGGCAGTACCGGCTGCTTTGAACCAGAGGAAGCTGGTTAATTCTCACCTGACTCCTACCTAATTACATGTTGTTTGTGAATACGAAGAATAACACGTCAATTAAAAAAAAAAAAAAGACATTGATTAGCACAGAGATACCAAAACTTTGACTTTTGAGTTAGAAAATTAATTTTCATCATTTTCCAATTTAAATCCACGAGAAATTAATCTCGATTCTCAAAATTCACAAATTTCTCTTCGTATCCTATTTATATTTTGCCAAAATCGTCAAAAATTTATCCGTATTTATCTTGTTCCCTTCTTCTTATCATTCTAATCAGCGTCCCGAGGATCTCATGTTTCGTATCGCTTAAAGCATCGTCTATGGTCTATTAACAAACAGGGATTTAGATAGAGCGAAACGTCATGGTTATATTTATGAAAAATTTTGTGCTTTGCGATAAGTACCCCAAAATTATTTATCTTTACTTATTTCCACTTTTCACCAAAATTATTTACTCTAACTCGAGTTATAAACTTGTGACTATCGCCAGCGAGGATAATGAGGAACTCATTAGTCCTGAAACTCTATTTACCAGGAATGCCTTGTCAATAGCGGCGAAATGTTAAATTCGTACCAAGGGCAACTTAGTCCAGTTTTCAATTAACACTGATAATTAATAGACAGTTATTAGGACTCGTTCTCGTGAATTCCTTGGAATTTACATGCTATTTTCTATATATAGATTTCTCGAGAACAATGCACATCGTTGCCGGCAGGACCGATAATTTCAATATTTCTTCTCCAAAGGTTACCTTATCACTCACGTGTGATTATACAAGTACGAAATTATTTATCGATTCGATCGAAACGGGTTATACCTTATTCGACATAAGTTTAACCCTATAAATTCTACCCTCGAACAGACCTTATAAATCGTTCGCGTCCGCCAAAATTTTTTTTATCAGTGTTATCGCGAATTGACAAATTTGAAAAAATTCTGTACTATACATTGACATGTCAACTGAACGCTCCGATAATTTTTTAACTCAAAAATAATGCGCAATCATATTTTCAAAAATTTCCATTCTGGCAATAAAACGTTAAGCTGCTTGGATACAAAAAGACCACAGAGTATCTTCCTAGGGTTAAACTTGCGGTACTCAGATCTTATCAAACTATCTACAAAGGACGTTTATATTACTGATATGAGCTCACGTGCACTTGAATTTCGTCTCCCTTTAGATTAATTCAAATAATTGCAAAGATAAAAAAAAGAATGAAATTTTTGAAAAAAAAAACAATTGCATTTTTCTCCAATTTCCTAACAATGATTTAAGTAAATTTCTCAAATTTCCAAATCTCCTGTCAGTATACAAAAGATCGATCACTCGAATTCGATACGATATGATACGGTAGACGCGAATGACTGGTAATCTGATAAGCTGCTTTTTGACAACGATATGCGAGACAACCAAGTCTTTCGGCCCAGTGTCCAGTTGACTCGTCGAATTAATACCAAGCTTATCATTCCGATTGTACAAACAGAACAGATTAGGAAGCAAATGAAGTCACTTTGACTCACCCTGTGATGAACTTGCTCGCTGTGAAATCCCGTTCCGAGTCTCCTCGACGAAGATGCTCCTCCAGTGACTTCGAACGAATCACATGTGACGTAGTAGCCTAACTCTCAGAAAAGTACCGGGTGCCGAAAAATATTTCAAGCATAAAAAAAATGTCCCATTGTCAGGATTACCAGCGCGACTGGCATCGACTAGGATCGTCTGGCTCTTCAGGTTAACGCGAGGATTACAGAAAACAAAGGAACCCACGTAAAGCCATAGTCACATGTGAACAGCCGACCCCTGTCGCTGCATATGCATTTATCCTTGCGACGGAATCAACGATGCTCACAGCCACTCCCGATCCGATGAGATCAGCATGCGCGAAGTATTTGTCTTCTGGATCAATTTATTCCCTAGATCAACTCACAATCTGACTGAGAACAAAAGCGCTCGGGTGTTTGAGGATCTATTAAAAAACGGTCTCCGACGGTCTCTTCTTGGACGAAGAGCAGCTCCTACTGGCATCGCTTCTTCAGAGGAATTGCCGAGGTGATCGACGATGAGCAAGGACGAGCTGGCCGACACGGAAGGTCGCGTGCCTCCCCCGTGCCTTTTCGTGGGTCTGATGGGTCTGGTGGATCTGGTGGGTCTGGTGGGTCTGGTGGGTCAGGTGGGTCTGGTGCGTGGCCGCGACGCGAGAGCACTGCTCGCCCAAAGACTCATAGGCGGTTTACGTGCCGGTATTGATCTCCGTGGATGAGGCGTCCAACCCCTCCGCGTTGCTTTCTCTTCGCGCCACAAGGGAAAGTCCAGCGCGATTCGCACGATCGTCCGTACGGCGTCCCTTTCTCGCGTACCGTCTACTCTCGGTCCTCCGCATGTTGCTTTTCGTCGGGATTACGCTGGGATTCGCTATTAAAAGTGCGATTGGTGTGGAGAACTTTTTTTTTTGGGGGGGGAGAAAGAGGAAGGAAGATTGAAGAGGAGTGTCTCTGAGGGAAGGAGTTAGGCTTTTCTCAAGAAGGGAAAAGTGATTAGTAGAGCGGAGGACCTCGGGCTGGATGATCCTGTTAAGAGAGAAAAGTTAGGCGTGAAAACCTTGGGTTGGGTTTGATTACGTGAAATTTGTATAATTTTAATTTCGTTAAAAAAAGAAAAAAGGTTCAAAAATACTTACTGCGTAGGCTGGTCTGACGTTTGTAGAGATTTTTCGAGTCCTCCTTGTTTCAATTTTCTTTTTAAAAGCTACTTGACCCATGGGGGTTGAGTAGTTCAGCAAACTTGAGCTTATCAGTGCAGGGGGTTGCCGTTATGTGTGGCAGGAAGTGCTGGTGTCTGATAGCGTCGCGCTGTCTGGCTCCGGTTAAAGATCCTCTTTGGCCAAAGATTCCACCAGAGGTGTTTGCCCTCGTTAGAATCACTCGCGGGACGATTTCATTGCACTTTCAATCTAACCTCACAAGGCAAACGTTTTATTTCTCCGCACTCTAATTTTTACTTTTAGCTCTAAGCGAGATCAAATTTTAGTTTTCTATGATTCAATAGTCATCCGATGGTTGGTTATTACGTATCGTGACACGTTGAACATGTAAACAATGACTTTAGAACCGATTAAACTAGTTGTCTTAAAATGAACATCTGATCTTGATTAGTAGCAGATGTGAAATGATAAAATTGCATCTGTGGTAAACACTGCTTTCACGGAATGATACAATGAATGCGCTTTTTAACTATTCTGGGATTGAACAAAGATAAATAGATGCGACATTCCCGTCTACTTTGCAGAGATAAATAG
Organism: Calameuta pygmaea; assembly: GCA_031762395.1. Lineage (NCBI taxonomy): Eukaryota > Metazoa > Arthropoda > Insecta > Hymenoptera > Cephidae > Calameuta > Calameuta pygmaea. Next base: position 2,115,222 of record JASANN010000246.1, read on the forward strand.
GGAGATGCTTAACGCTACGATTTTAGGCGATACCAAACGGATGGCGCTAAATCTTGCGGCAAGTCCGGAACTAGGATTTTGTGATCATCGCCTCAGTCGATAATGCATATCCCGTTGTAGCCGACCAAGCGGAGGTTCTCATCAAGGTATCGAATTACCGACGGTTCAGCAACGACTGAGTTCAGTTTATGCTGGTTGACGTAGAAATAGCTACTTCAGCTCACAGATGGCAGCACTAACGTCAGACTCGCGCGAACGGAAGATTCCGGCGTGTCTTGTCAATTTATCTTCAGTCGACAATTCTAGCAACGATTCTACGACTATAGTTTATCAAGATAAACGATCGACGTCACGCGACACAACCAACAACCAATAAGATAAGCAACTGTGATAATTGCATACTTTATCTCTATTTGTATCAGTTGCTTTTTTTTGAATCGCTGCACAGTTGCAGCAACTACCTACAGATGGCTCTACTGTACGGTGTAGCCTGATCATTGCGTGTCCATGAAATAAGTGCTTTTAATTATCATTTATCATTAACTAGATGAGCGAGCTTTGTCAGAGAGTGATAATTAAAATGTAATTGAAGATAATCAATTATTTTTTATTTACTAAAAAAACATGGTAATGCAAAAACGATAAAGTTTAGAGAGCTCTGCGAGTGGACTGTTACCAGGAAGAAACTAAAAAGTGCATTTGCAAAGATTTAGCAAGAAACGACTGTTTACGTAATCTAAGTAAATTCTAAGGTGTCGCCTGTCCTATCTCAACTCGCTTAAAGATTGTAACTCGCCATGAGCGAATGTGTTTCACGTTTCCGTAAAACGGGAACCAGTCTTCGCAAAACCTTCCGATCCGTAAGATCGGTGTCAAAAGACAAAACAATCGAATAGTAAAAGTATCAGCCAAAGAGGGTAGATCAGAAGAAAATTAATTTCCGCCATGTTGGCTCGACACACGATGGTCCTGTTGTTTCTGCTGTTGCTGAACTTGATAGGCGGCAAGTACGGCGGGTAAGTGAATAAACGAAGAAGCCCAAGTATTAGAGTTAACCTCTAAGAAAATGTCAAGCCCAGATTCTAATCAGCGTTTCGGCCGAGAGAAGAATTAGGAATAAAAAGAAAAGTTGGCACGACGCGCGCGCAGTCTAAACCGATCATTGTAAAATCTAAAGTAAAGATCACCAAGTTCCCAGAGTGACTGGGCGGGAGTTTTGAAAATCGACAAAGGCCATAAAGACGTCAGGGGTAGAAAGAATAACAGAAGCTAACCCCCGATGGACGTTTAGCCTTTTCCAGGGGGATGATACCGTGACGTAGCAAACTTGACATCAGATAACAAACGTGTCACACTCTTTTGTTTGAGAATTAAGATAAGCCTGGAAGGTGCTGATGGTCTTTGTGAGGTTGGCCGTGCCAGTAGGATTTCTCGTAGGAAAGTTTTACCAAAGAATAGGAAGTGTATTCTGTCTGAGATTGACTCGTAGCGTCGCGACGCAATGCAGGAACAAACCGACACACCTCGTATCCAACGTTAAAGTCAAATATTATCAGATACATGCCAGTTGTAAAATGAACCGGTGGCGAAGGGGGCGGAGGGGGAGGGCGGCTCAAAGTAAAGCAAGGATTCCTTTGACACGTGTAAATTGCCGTTTCGGAGCTGTAATGGCACCGGATCAGCATCTACCATCTTAGCTTAGTTTCGGTCTTATTTGTTCCGGAAGCGGTTTTGACTTCGATACTCATCAGGATAAGCATGTCTCTCTGCGGTTTACTTTTAGTCTCGAGTCAACGATCCTATCGAGCGTGCGGAATCTCGTAGCCACTAGGAACGGCTCCTGTCCGAAGCGTCTGCGGAATCTTTGTGCCAGGGAAGTCAACCTGACGGGCGTCCTGGAGGAGGCCATTTCACTGAGTCTTGAGCACTGCCAGGATCGCTTCAGATACACGAGATGGAACTGTACGATCAATCAGAGATTATTTCAAATGGGTAAGTCCGCCTTTGTTTCGAATGGATGAATTAAAATAATTTATAAAATTAAAGAGAAAATTGATTCGCAGTGTCCAGGGAAACGGCGATGGTCACTGCCTTCTTAGCAGCATCCCTGGTCCAGACGCTGAGCCGTGCCTGCGGTAACGGAAGGTTCAGCGAATGTCGTAAAAGTCAATCTGAAAATTTTACCTACCTCGGCAAGCAACTGGTGGTGCATTCGCAGAGCGACGATCTGCATTTCGGACGTCGAATGTCGCGCAGGATTCTTGGCTTAGCCAGAGGGAAGAGAAAAGTTAACAAAGTGAAACGTCTTCTGGAAGACGTCCTGATGACTCACAATGCTGAACTCGGACTTCGGGTAACGATCGCTCTACCTGCGCAGTCTTATCGAAATTTTTCATTTAAATTCTTACTGAAAATGGCGCGGCAGTTTTCACCTTGTCTTATTTGCCCTGCACTTGTGCCTCCTGCAGCCTCATACCCTGACAGCTTTGGATTTAGGAATTTCCGAGGGTGTCAAATATTGACAATTTTACAGCAACATGGAGCCCAACCTGGTCTTCGTCCTGTTCAAATTGTATCCAGAACCAACGTTTGGATTTTTTTGCATTTTCAAAATTCTGCTCGACTCCAAAAAAAAAAGTCTGTTCAGCTACAGCATACGACTGGCTGCAAATTGATCCCCTTCGAGGATCCTGAGCCTGTAGGTCAGGGGGTTCAGGGATCGAGAGGGCCGGGATGGGCTCGCGAGTATAACGGGTGTATCGGATGTATCGACTGGTATCGCGCAGTCGTTCCCACGGCGGGCAGCTTTCAGTGGTTACAAGATTAAGCAATCACACGGGCGATGGTTCTCGATAGCGATGCTAATGCAGGGTGGCTGGGGCCACGCACGAAACCACGCATGCGTTTATAACCACTTTATTTATTTAGGCAAATCAATTCATTCACGGTAATTCGAGCCGCTTCGTCCATCCCGATTTAGGAATCTTCCGCTCCAAGTCCTTTCCCGTGGTCCTACCCACTGCTGAGCTGATCTTGCAGAGTCTCAATTTTTTAAGGTGATGTGATTCCAGGTTGTCGCCGAGTTCGAGGACAGCTGTCAGTGTCATGGAGTCTCGGGTAGCTGCAGCATCAAGTCCTGCAAGAGACGTCTGGTCCAGTTTGAAAAAACTGCAAAAATTTTGCGCGAAAGGTCCGATACTTTGTTTACTTCACACTGGACCCAGTGATAAGGGCTCATTTAATGTCTGATAATGACTTTAAAATTTCAGATATCCAATTGCTACCAGAGTCGAGTCTCTTGAGGAGAGTTCGAAGAAAAAAAAAATGCCAAGACGTCGACTAGCGTACGTTGCGGCTTCGCCTAATTTCTGCAAATTGACACACGGACGCGAATGCTCCGGCGAAATGAACTGTTCGACTCTTTGTTGCGGTCGAGGATTCCGGACTGGAGATGCACGAATTTCTAAGCGATGTAAATGCAAAATGTTTCCGAGCTGTTGCAATCTCAAATGTGAAACTTGTTTCCTGACGAAAACCATATACACGTGTAAATAAGGCCCGGGTCGAAGTAGGCTTGTATAATAATGATAATAATAAAGGGGGCAAAATACAGACTGAAAGTATTTTGAAAATTCGAAATATCATGGGAGTTCTAATGAACCGCTCAGGAGGGATCGCGATTAATACTGATCTCTGTCATCTAAAACCCATCTAGGTATGTAACTCGAAGCGATATCTCAGCTGCTTCTCATCCGATCGTCGAATCGGTTAATCGAGAGATCTCACGCTCTCTTGATTCACGGAATTTATAATCCAGCAGACGATTACGAAACGTTGTCACAACACGCAAAAGGATAACGCGTGTGGAACATCGTGTGAAACAAACGAGGGAAGTTGATTTTTGAAATAAAAAAATTAAAAAAAATATCTGAAGATAATTCCGTTTCCAAGACGACGAAGGATATTAAATTATAATATAATTATATTACAGATAAGACGAGGACGATGGGATCGGCTAGGACGAACGTCATGAGAAAGAATGCGCAGCTCCCTGACTCGATCCAGGGTAAGAGAAGCCATTGAGGGCCGAAGTGGGCCGGAGGCAGGGGCCACCGATTAACCCTTACTTAACGGGCGCCATCGGCCTTGTGCGCTCCGATGTCCTACAACAATGGAGCACTTATGCTCTGGGTCCACAGTGATGCTGTGGCCGCGCCGCTAAAGCATAAGTCATCGTACCGGGCAATCAGTGAGGACCGCGTCAGCGCTGCTCCCCCAATTATCTCTACGGCAAAACAATTAAATGCAATCCCGCGACCAGGTCGGAGGAGCGAACGAAAAGAAGATCGGGAGCGAATATGGCTTGGGGAATGACGAGAGAACGGATGAGCTCAGGAGAAGAGGAGATGGACGCTTGTCCTTCGGCTCATCTTCAGACTCCTCCTCGAGCAGGCTAATACCTACCACTCCCTGGGCCAAGTGACGTTGGGACAAAAGGATATGCATCTTCATCCAATTAAAGGATAATGGATGCCGCTCGACGGATAATTTGCCTCGGACTGGAAACATACTCACCGTTGGGTCCAGCGTTCGATTCCGAACGATCAGCATCGTCGGGTTAAGAGCTGCTGAAGAAAAGGCCCAAACGTCGCAAGGTCGCAGCTCGACCCAGGTCGATCCTCCGGCTGGGAGCTTTGACGAAAATGTCAAACGTCACGTGTCAAATGGAAGGGACGTTAAATGGCTCAGAAATAAGGGACCCTCAAGAGTGGAAGGACCGATCGCGCGAGGTCCCGATCTGTTTGCCTATGTGCGAAGCGTTCGAGCGCGTTACAACTCAAACCTTTTAGCCGTTGTTTGAACGGCGTTGTATTCTATTTATACAACCGCTTAAACACTCGGTCCAGTAAGCTCTGGCGCATTTTCAAGTACGCGCGTCTTCGGGACCTGGTCTATTCCACCTTTAAGGTTTCAGCCTGCGTCCACCTTACGACTCTGTCCCAACGCGGACTCTTAGCCTGCGCTCTTCTTCCTTCCACCAGTTTTATTATTTTACTGCTCCTTCCGTTTCACTGGTCACTCGGTTCTTCTTGCGACCTGGCAAAGTGGTACAGCGCTTTAGAAACTAGTTTTTTTTTTAATCTCAAGATCCCCCTAAACCTGATGAAGATACACAGTGGATTCGGACGAGGTCAGACAGTTACCACCATATTAGCCTTTATTCTCGGTCGATTTCGAGATGTCGGATCACGTTAGGCCATCCTCGCGCTACCATACCGATCGTCATGTTGCTGGCTGTTTTAGTTGCGCCGGTTTGTTGCCGCAAGCGAGCTATCTTCCTACGAATCTGGCCTTTCGGCCCGGGACGTAGGTAGGCATAGGAGCGCCGCTCCGATCACTAAATTAAGCCGGATTAGCCTAATCAGCCCTGTGGATCGTTAATTGATGAGGCTATTAGTCAGAACCGGTGACTATTAATTCGGACGATAGTCCGCCCCGACGATATGTTATGGCAATATCGTGTATTTGTCACTATCGTCCGGCTCACAAATTGGTTACAGCGCATCTGGAATGCGGTGCCCCGCGATAGGCTCCGCTTTATTTCAATACGACTTTCTTTTTCTTTGCTCTCTTTGTTCTCTCTCTCTCTCTCTGTTTTTTTCTTTCCTTTCTCTCTATTCTCGACCCGCTTTCATATTTGCATAGCAGTCGCGAGCTTACTCGGCGCAAGGCTCGTTCTGGTGAAAGAGAATGAGGGCGAGTGTCCTGGAACCGCATCAATGGATTCTTTTTTAACCGCCTTCAGGCACCATTGCCATGGGACAGACAGGATGACAACATTATAGAGTTTCCGAACTCAGGTAGACCCAACGGGGGGTCCAATAGTGAGCCATAGTGTCCCATAATGTCCCATAGTAAAGCCTAGTGTAACATGGGGTAGCATAGTGTCACCATTCTCAGCTTGGGGATTGAACTTTTCCTAGAGTCTAACGACCATGTATCCGGTCATCCACTCACGATTGGTATCCCTCACCTGTCTATGACAAATTCAACAATATTTGTGGCTTTTTGTACCAGGGGTGGAGTGGCTCATCTGCGAGAGGGACGTCTCAATGGAAGCCAACGGGGGTGGCTAATTCGGAATTCTGGACTTTTGCCTTCGCAGCGATTCAGCTTGACAGTTTCGATGTCAGCGTCTCTTTCGCAAGGATTTCAATTATCAATTGTAACGTCCTGACTGAGAATATAGGAAGAATTTGAAAAAATAGCCATTCCAGAGAGTCGATGGGTCGATAAATGCAAAATGATTTGGAAAGTTGGCATTTGAAAAAAATTTTTTTTTTAAGTGTATCCTCCATTTTTTTATCATCACTCGTCCTTGTTACTCAGCATTCAGTATTTTTCAGGTATCTGTACCTACTCGAAGGATCATTGTCAGAGGAGCCATCTCTCTGAAGAATTAGCCTTCTAACTGAGAGCCGGATCGCTTTACAAGCTAGATTTGCGCACGGCTCGATGATCCTGAAAATCGGACTCTTTTTAAACGGCTCCGAGCTTTGCTCTTCTCGTGGAAACGCTTGTCGGGCTGTTCGAAGCGTTCACAAAGCTGACGACACTAGTCAAATCATCCAACTGAAAGAAAAAGGTGCACCGAGAGAGGAGAGACCTTGTAACAGATTTTGGAGAGAAATAGAAAAAAAAACGTGTTGTACGTGAAAATAAAAAGTTGCATGCTTAATGTACTTAGCGACTGGACCCCATCAGTGATTCTGCATCTCAGAAGGTGTCCCAACGACTCACGGGTGGCCACGAGTCACAACGACGTCGTAACGCGGTTCGAGAACGTCCGAATTCCACGGAGGTTTAAGCCGCAGACAGCCACCTATTTGTTCTTTGGGTGCGCTAGGTGAGGCATTTCTGATTTTTCACGCATTTCAGTAGTCAGTCCCTAACTCTCGCGGGTGGTCAATACCCAGATGGTCCCCTTAATTTTGTCCAATTTGCACGAGAGAAAGAAACCTTTTGTCTGGTCTTCTAATGTTCCTCTGATCTCCTCCTCCCTGACCCAGGTCCAGGAGCATGTTGCGCATCGGCCGTTTCGCCTAAGGATCGGTGCGACTATCAATCCCAGGACCACGTCGAGGAGGATCGTAAACCGTCGTAAAGCGTCTTCCTCGAGCAGAGGGTCAATCCGGATGAAGGGAGCTGAGGTAGACCAAGCCAGGGACCAGGTCAGGACGTATACTGTATACAGGGTCAGCTACAGCTATAGGGACTGGAAGGTAGGCCAGGGGTACCCAGGGGCGAAGGGTACCGATTCATAGTTCTTTCGCTGGGATAATTTCTCGTGAGTCCTCGTGCTCGTGATCCCTAGATCGAAGCCACCCACGATCGATCCATTAGGGCTCCGCGGGGTGCGCGCGTACGCCACCATCAATATGGGCAATACTCGCCATGGGCAGCCTTCAAGATTCAACCCTGAGGGACACCAGCCAGTCGGGCCCTGACCACGCGATGTGCTTCATCCCCGTCGAAATAAACCGGAGGAATCATGGTGCGCGCGCTGCAGCCTTTACTTGATTCATTCTCGGATATCGCCGCTACTAATTAACGAGAATCCGGTTTCTCTCTGCTGGTAGCTATTCTCTCTCGCTGGATTCACTTGACCATCACGCTGTTATTATTACGCGAGATCTCGACGACTTTTTCGATCTCATGGATCGGATAGATCCGATCACTTGATTTGCGAATTATCTTTGCCTCCCAGGTCCTATAAAAGGTATCGAGGTCATTGACACCTTCCAGGAATCATTTCGGCGAATCCCTCGCTGTGAATCATTTGCGGTTTTCGTAAATGGCTACTTCGATTGACAGCCGTGTAATTAAAGTCTTGGAAATTGTCGCCGGAAATAACATGAATATTTCTACTTTTGTATTATCTTCATTTTTTTCCTCTTATCATCGACGATCGTTAAGACTTTTCATATATTTTTTCAACCGTCCGATAAATCAATACGAATCGATCAAACACTCGAAACAATAATTTTTATCGATCCTCCGTCGATTTTGATTAATTTTATTAAACCGCTGTTCAATCTTTATTGTAATGGATCTTCGCGACTGTGACGATCGCTCGATCGGTACCTTCCAGCCAAGTTCGCCAATTACCCAAAGCTCGTTAATTAACTTGGACCTCATAGACAAACGAAATGAAGATCAGACCATGTTTCCTGAACCGACTGTACCGATCGATGTGGTACCAATATATAAATAAGGTTTAATCGCAAAATCAATTAGAAATCATATTCGAAATAAAAGATCGAAGGTCAAACGATTTCACCTCGTAGGATGCAGCGCGCCGTCACCGTTACGAAAGATTTCGCTACGGAGCACGTAATTACGTGGCATTATTAAAACGTATCTCTGACCAACTATCCACGGCAAGAAGAAACATGGGCCCCATTAGCGCTAGTAAACCGTGGTGGCTAATTAATCGGAGCAATTAAGAAGAGTCCGGGCCCAGCGCTTGGCCAGCACGTCCGCGTTGATCCTTTGCGTTCCTGACTCCGTGACACGATGATCTACGTTCCTGGCGCGACCATTTATTAAATACGAGACCAACATCCGTTATTTTCTTTTGCTATATTGTCCGTAGTGGGGGGGGGGAGGGGGGGAGGAGGAGAGAAAAAAGAAAATTTATACCCACAACCCGTGTACTCCTACAGGCCAAAAGAGGAACTAAGAACTGAAACGAAAAGTCTATTGACACGTCGAACAGTGGAAAAGCGCAACTGAACGAACGACCAGTTACGTAAATACAGACGTAAAGAGGAAAATTCGTAAAAAAGAAAAATTCCAATTGTCCAATAAGAAATGACAAAAAAATTACAGCTTCGTATCTGTCTCCGTTGACTGGTCGATTGCCAATCGGAAGTCAGATCGCGTTCGGCCATACGTCATCTTGCTCGATAAAACGAACCATCGAATTCGTATTAACGCGCCGAACTGCGCGAAGAATGCAGAACGGAACTTCGAGTTCTCGAGCGAAGATCGACGACCACTTGACAGCTCATCAGATTTATAGAGAGACAAGATTTTTCTTTCTTGATCCACTTGGCGACCCACGTGCTTCCGTTTACCTTCTTGATATTCCGTATCTTCCGTCCTTCTTCGTCTTGTGGGATTCTTATATTGAGAAAAAAAATTATAAACAGAAAATTAATAATTCGTTCGATCTGTACGATCGATTTTCGATCTGTCGATCGTTCTGGCCTAGTCTGTTGGTGGTATCGATTGACGTTACTCTTATTATTATTACATTGGTTATTATCATGATTATCAGGGAGTCCCGGCCCGTACGTGGAAAGGAGTGTTATGACGTGGCGTTAGCTTTATGTACAGGATAATTAATGATGGGAGTGTGTGAGAAGCCGCGCCAGGAATGATTCCCTGAACAGGTGACCCAGCCGAGATCATTCTGGTTCAGAGAACGAGCCTACCAACTGCATTGCAATAGAACAACCATAAGCACAAGTTATACGAACTATGAACTCGAGGTCGGAGCAGTTGGATTAATTAATATATGTAACACTGGGGGGAAGTAATTAATTACCAGTCACTTCGGACCATTCGTCTTAATACGTGGGTTATGGGTTATCCCCGTCCATGGGTTTGGTCCATTGGCTCGTTTGTTCAGTTGGCCAGATAACGATCTTGATCTAATGAAAACATTACGCAGTCCCGTGCACCGTGCTAGGTCCTGGAACAATTGGAGACCCTCTGCGGGACCTGGGTCAGGAGGACCTCTTGAAACATTAAAAACAGGGATGAATAACGAAAAAAGCACTTAGTTTGCCTAATTCGCTTATTTCGCTCATTGTCAGTCTTCCCTTTGGTTCCATGAGTTTCCTGTACTCTGGGTTTTTCCCATTCTCTTGTCCTTTCTCATTGGCTCTCCCGGGCTCTTACGGTTCCCGGCCGTAATACGTATTGATCACGGCTGAATGCCATTGTGCCTGGCCGTTTGTACAGCAATAAATACATAAATGTTTAGCCATAACAGAGGGGATAATTCGGCGTGTAGCCCCGTGGGTGGTGTTCATGGGGACGTAGGTCTCGGCCTTACCCTAGAACCATACCAGCTCCAGGTAAGTTATGGGGACCTCGGCGAAGGCCTATGGTGTCTCGAGTCACACGCTCGCGGCGAAAACGTATTTATTAAGTCCAGACGGGGTGGAAGTAATGGCCCGAAAATCTTGGGACTGACTCTCGGGGGCCCGTGGCGAATCACTTCATCGAGGAACGCCATGGTACTGGGCTACACTGATGGGGCATCATGGACCCTGGCACTGAGCTCCTCCGGTGGCTACGAGGATCCTCTCTCGTCTTTATCTTATATTTTATTTTTATTTTTCACCTGGCTTTTCTAGCCCCCTCCCCCCTTGCCAAACGTCACTGACAACCCCCCTCCCCCCTCCCTCGCCGGGATAACGTCTTCTCGGATGCTGGGGCATGGAAAATTCAGTCGAAGCCAATGGCGCTCTCTTAATTAAGGGTGGACCAGTTTGTTCCTTGGCGAAAGAGTGAGGCCGATGGAGTCTGAGGGTCGCGGGGGGAGGCGAAGAGGAGGCTGAGAACGGACGACCAGCGCCTCATGGCGCCACCGTGGTTGGATCCGCTCGACTGGCATCGAGAAACAATAATTACCTCTTAGCTTTGATGTCCCCGACGTGTTCGCACCCCGCCCTCAAATTTTTAAGGTGTCCCGTGCTTCCACACGCACACCATCTCGGTCCAGTATCTATGTAGGAGCCTCCGAGCCACTCATACCCATGAAGAGTCAGAGTCCTGCGAAATCCCATCACTCTGGAATTCCACGCTTGGGGGACGCTCGATAAGCGTCGATGAGCGTCTGGAAGCGTCCGGGAGCGTCTCCATTCAGAACTTGGGAGACATTTTTTTTTTTGGTCCCTGCAAGAAGAAAGGGCCACCCTTTGAACCCATAGAAGACGTCACGTTAGCTGCCCGTTGTTTCGCGCCAAAGATAATTCCTCAGTAATTTCTTCAGGTTTTATATTCAGCGAAGAACCCGGAGTTGGCTTACGATCTGCCCCTTGGAGAGGCTCATCCGAGATAAATGAATCTCACAGCCTTTGTGTCAGTTTATTCGGTTAGTTAATGAGGATGAGTGTTAACCTATATTACTAATATCCTGGGGCTTCGAACCCCCGGACAGCAATCCTCGGCGTAGGGTGTCTCTACCCTGCTGGCACTCTTAGAGGATCCTGAGGTTCAATGGATGCCGAAGATCTGGGGATCAAGAGGATCTGCACCTGTCATCGATAGTGTCGCCAAGTTCGATAGAAGATCTTGCGAGGAGGAGCCTTCAGGCCCGTACGAAGAGGAACCGACGCCCGGCGTCTCTTTGAAAATATTTATACCAGAAGAGTCTTTACTCGAACGCGCTCCTGAGATAGGCAATTATTCGTTACGCAATCACAGGACCAAACCGTCGTTACAGCTAGGTGCCAGGTCCTGCCAGTTGGCTCAAAGGATTTGATGGGCGTGGTTGCGGCGCCATTGAAAAAAAAACCTGAGGTGCGATTCCAAAATTTGGGTCCCTCTGCCATTGTTATCAGACATGTCGGTAGGCAACGGCGATGGCAGTTCCCGGTGTGGTCCTTGTGGGAGGAAACGTCCAGGCGCTTATAGGAGTTAACACTGCGGTGGTCCAGAAGGCCCCGAATGCCGCCGCATCTTCATTTACACCTATTCATCTGTAGGACGCGCGTTCGATTTACGAGCTACTTCATCTGCCGACCTAGCAGCCTCCTCTTCTTGCCGCTCTCGTGGTTACGACAGGCTCGTGTATCTTATACAGCTTTGAATAATATTTTTATTTTTGAAAATGGGTACAGTCCGAGTGACTATTCGGTTTAGAGAAATGAGATTTTCATTTTTTTATTATTCGATACTAATTGCGAAATATTGAAAAAAAAATGTCAAAATTTTTCTAGTTCTAAGAAAAAGTCAGTATACTGATCACGGTGGTCTCTTCTGACCTCAGCACCTTTTCAGCAGCTTATAAAATTCGTCACGGTGACCTGGACTGGGTGGCCAATTGCAAAAGATCAGAATACTTATATCTTTCTCTTTTCCAGGTGAAAAATTCAAAGAAAAATCAGCGACGAAAGTACCAAAGAAAAAGGAACAGCGTTCCAAAATTTTTACAACAGTCGTATCGCCCTTGATCAGCTTCCGGACGGAGATCCTTATCGTGTAGAATCTCCTTTTTTTTATTTCTCTGTTAATTTTGAAACTACTAAGATATTCTATTTTGAAAATTTTTTCCATAAGGTTTTCAAGATTGCAGCATCCCTAAAGTATTCTGATTTGCCGAAAGGATCCTTTGAAAATTCCTTTGTGCTGCTTGGAAACAATTTTGCGAGCGTGTGTGGTCCACCTACAGCATCCTTCTCCATCAGCTTGAATTCTCAACCGAGTTGTCTTACCTCAACCACCGTAAATAATCGGAGGTACATCAGAGACGCTTAGAGCCCCAACAAATAAATTCCAAGGTAAAGACTGGCAAATTAGAGGTTAGTTATCGACCGAGCCCGTTTTTATTAAAAATCCTTTAATTATCTCTCTTTTAATTATCGGCACGAAATGATCCCAGCCGTGAAAAGGAACAGAGGTCTATCGGAAATCCATGCGAGAACTTGCCGTTCAAGAGCTTTCAACTGGACCTTCGCGTAATCTGCGTCTCTCGAGTGAACACTCACCAGACTATCAGTCTGTTTCTGAGCTTGGCCTGGCCCCACTGACAGAAGCAAACTGAAATCTTGACAGCTGCTGAATTACTGTCCGGTCATCTATACGGGCATCGCTGCTAAAAGCCACGTGCGCAGAGTGCATCGGGTGCATCCCCATGCAACGGCTGCATCCTAATACAGAGGCATCTCTATTTTGGTCCATTTTTCGGATGCCGTCGACTGCGGAAGCAAGACACCCCTTGAATATAATGGCTGAGGAAATCAGCTGCCGGTCTAGTTGAACCGGTTGCAAAATGAATAAGAAAAAAAAAATTGCAAGGTAAAATGACTGAAATTCTTAAAATCCCTAAGAGCAATTTGATCAATCAATAAGAAATACCTATTGATGCTGAGAAAAGATTCATCTCCCGAGGTCTGAAACAAGCAGCTATGTGTAAGAGTATATACTTTTCAGATGCAGTTGCGCGGGCAGGAACGGACACCTGTTCGAGATACCAGCCGGACATTCCACGTGTAATTGGCTCGGATTTTGTTTGCTGAGGATAAACCGAAGCGTCCGACAAATACTGGCGTCTCTGTCGCGGCCCATAAAGCGGTCCTCTTAAATAAATGGGTCCTCTGTAAAAAGGTAATTGGAGTCATTGCGCGAAATTAGTTGTGCACCAGGCTTAGCGAGGCCCCGAAGCGGTACCAAGGCTCAGACCAGTTCTGAACAAACGAGAAGAATAGTGTGTACCGGCCATAAGGGTGACCAAAGCAATGGCGAGCTTGTGTCCTTGTGGAAGAACAAATCCACGTAAAGTCTATAAAATTGAATCGTCCAGAAGTCTCCGCAGCCTGGGAAGACCTGGACTCCATAGCTGTGGACCTACTGATGTGTTCCCATGCGTTCGCTCGCAAGACATAGCGCACCTAGGTAGACGCATCTTCGTCTCGCTTTGATTCATGCATTCTCGTGAACCGAGAGTATAGGAGAGAGAAGGACGAAGCCAGGAGTTTAGATGTGCGCGAGAGAGAAAGAAGAAGAAGAAGAAGAAGCGAGCGAGGAGAAGGGAGAGAAAAGGAGAAAGAGACGGAGAGTGGAATCGAGAAGAAAAGCTTCGTACGCGAGAAGCGGTCCAGGTGGGGGTTCCCCGAGGCGTGGCAGAATAAAGGTCCGCCCACAACTTCCCCTTGAAAACCACGTGCTCCGAGTGTCAGGAGTGTCAAGACCATCCGATCATCTTGAACCGTGAATCTGAGACATGTATAAAATATTAAAATATTGACAATCTTGCTCGATCGAGAGCCAACGTCTCTCCTGAATGATTGTCAAAGACCCTCTAGCGCCTGGAACTGGAGGCTCCGCGCAGGACCAGGAACGAAGTGGATGCTGGGTCCATTGAGAAGGCTTCGCTCCCGAAGTGCGATACCTGTTGAAGAAGCGAGCGATGCCGTAACGGAGACAGTTTACGAGGTGCCGGGCTGGAGGAGAGTGAAGAATTTCACGTGGAAGAGGAAGGAGTGTGCCGCGAGAGGGAGAGGGTCAGCGGGGAAGAGCGAGAGGAAGAGAGAGGCTGGACCGAGAGGCGGTCCAAGATTTAATCGGTGTTGGGGGGCTACCGGGGAGCCCAGTGGGGGGATGGGGCGCCCGAGATCGGCTCTTCCGCGGAGGAACGCGTGCAGTCGCTAGCCGAGGCCTATACTTGTTCGGTGAAGGGTATTGGTCGCGTTCGAGAGAGGAACTTCGAGAGGACGACGGGAACTCGGATCCGAAGGTTCCTCGATACGATCCTCACTGGATTCATTCGTTCGGCTACCTACCGATCTCCTTGTCTCTACCTAGCTACCCAACCATCCAGCCACCTGAACTTGCTACCTGGGGGTTGGCGGCAGCAGCCCACACTCTCCCACCACTCGAGACAGGTCCAAGGGTAACACCCTCGTCAACGGGGGTGAGTTTCTACGCCGAAGGCGAACAGGCCTACAGTCAGCCGACAGCCACTCGGACGAACTGGAACCCGAGACACTTCGCTGACACTTCATCGCGACACCTCCTAAGTCTGATCCATCTTGCTGGACCTAGGGGGTCGCGGGTCATCGCTGTACTTTGTTGGTTTTCCCTAGTTTTTTTTTAATAATTTTCCTTGGGAATAATTTTACTGCTAGACTTGACCCTGGTGCTCCACTTCGTACGTCGTACCCGGGTACAATTGCCCTTGCGGATTCGTCCCTCTCGCGACATGTGTGCTTCAACCTGGTAAACCCCTAGTGATATGTTGCTCTGACGTTTGGGCCTTCGATGACCGTGGATCGAACCGGCGCGAGTGTTTGGTGATCGGTGCACGGGACTTTGCGCAAAGACGCTGCGAATACAGAGAAGTGGAAGAGGCAGGAGAGGAGAGAAGAGGAAAGATGAGACTGTGGATGATGCTGGGTGCTTTGGCGGTGGCCGTACCGGCTTTGCCCGCCGAGATCACCAGGAACAAAAACAGAGGCAGAGGATCCATGTGGTGGTGAGTAATTTCATCTCGATACGATAACCGTTAACTCGACGCCGGTCGTCGATCGTCGATCGCTCGATCAATCATTCGAATCCCTCGATGGCGTTTGCTCATTGTTTTCACTCGTGTCGTATCTTGGTGACGCAGTTAACTGCTGTGTCCTTAACCGGGTGACTGCAACAGGTTGTTTCGATGATTAAAAAATTATCTCTCTATGATATTAATATTTACATTCGATTTATTTTAACGTCAGGTCCCGTCTTGGATCTCGTTTCGCGTAAAACGATAGAAATTATAATCGTAATATTTTTTTTTTTTTACAAAGTTTTCATTTTCTAATCAAACTTCTTGGAATAGCCAAAAGCCAACTCCAGTGGCTCGTTGAAATCTCCGGAAGCGTGAGCCACTCTGTTGGTGCGAGCCAAGAGCGAACAGTCCGAGCATAGAGTCAAAGATGAAAATACGAGACAAGTAAGGTAGAAAGAAAAAAGGTAAAAGAATTCGTTGGTGAAATATTTTCGAAATGGTCGGGACGTTTGGAATTCTCAATTTTTTTTCGAATACTCTTCGAAAAAAAAGACGACTATTTTCGGTAGTGGGATTCCTCGGTAGAAAGGAAGAGTGCGAAGAGTCTCATAGAGCGAGTCCCGTATCTGCATTAGCATATACTCACGTTATACCAGGTGCGAAGAAAGTGACCAAAACCGTCGCGACGCTCAGGATCCCTGAGACTATCATTTACAAATGTCAACAGCCGCGCAATATTTCCGTCGACATAATGAGCTTTATCCCACTGTAACTCAACATCATCGAGTCCTTGAATTTCTGAGTAATCCTAATGAATCAGGATAGCAATGAATCAGATCTGATCTCCCTCGGTCATTGATAGACTTTTTTTTTCTTTTTTTTTTTTTCTTTCATCACTCCGATCTCACGCACTCCAGAGAGTAAAGCCTGCTGAGAATTTGCGGTTCGCGGTCAGCAATAAATTCTCATCTGCTTATACGAATAGATTGAAATAAATAAATAAAACCAATAGAGAAGTACAAGATGAAGTGCGGCAATAAGTAATATCGACTCGGGCAATCGAACACCGATCAATGGAAACGCGTCCTTATTTGCCGCTCGGTTAGGCTCCAACCTCAAACCTCAAGCCTGAAAGGATGAACCCCGGTCAGACCTCGCGCCCGTCTCTATTAGCCTCTAACGATTCCTCCGGGTAGCATCCGAGGAGCTAATGGATCCTGAAGCGATGAGTCAAATCGATCCATGGATCATTCGATGTTTCACAAGATCCCAAGTTGAGCGTCGCTGAGATTTTCTGCTCGACGTAAATTACAAGCAATATCCTAACCGGTCCAGAGCACGCTTTATTTATGGACATCACTTATTGAATGCATCGTATAAGCCATGTATAAGCCGTACAACGTCTAACCCCGCGTGGTTGCTCGCGGATTTTACACAGCTTAGAGACTCCCTCGCCGTTAGCCCTTCGATCCGAGGGATCCAAGAGATCCAAGAGATCGCTCCCCCATGAGGATGGAGGACCGAGGTACGATGGGGCAAACCATAAAAAATATAACAACTCCATAAAGAATGAAAGGAGTGATGCATAAAAAGGGAGAAGGAGTCGCAGCATCTTCTCATCTCCGGTTCTCCATCTTCGACATTCCCTACTTCACGGTTACTCCGATCCCCTAAACTCTTCTACCCTGGTGCACTCTTTAAAATTCTTCCCTGACTTCTCGAGCTTCGTAAACTTTCCTTCCATCTCGTCTCTCGCACTCGTCTTCGGGGGACCCTACGTCATCACAGAGAGACGCGACAGTGATTAACTGTTTATTATGCCGCATGACACTTCTTCGGATGAAAGATTCTATCTCCTAGTTGTTTACAAAGGGTGAGCTATTTCGAATCTTTCCGAGGGACTTGCTGCGCGACTCTTTTTCTCCCATACGCATTGGGGATCCATGGGGATCGAGTGTGCATTCTTTTTCTTTGCTTTTTCTTCCCCATCGACCAGAGTGAACGAGTACTCGCCCACCCTGATTTATACGGTGGCTACTTCGAACTTGGACCAGTTTTGCTAAAGCTAATCCTTTGGCTCCCCTTCGATTCTCCGACGCACACCCTCTTCGCGGCTGATTCAATGATTCCGCGCTGGAAGCAACCGGCTCGAATGACTCCTAGGGAATAAATGACCCAAGTGATCGAAAGACCCAAAGAGACTCTTCAGAGACTGCTTTCTTGCAAGGCTGATGATGATCTAACAGTCAAAAGTTCTCACGTGTATCTGGGTATCTGATAGATAGCAAGATCAGGGCTGATCGATTACGATCAATAAAATGCCTCTCTTGGCAACAGGTCATAGACGCAGTATCGGTAATCAATGTACAACTTTACTTTCAGGGGAATAGCGAAAGCCGGAGAGCCGAACAATTTGTTGCCGATGTCGCCAGCGTCTCCGCACATGGACCCAGCCGTCTACGCTACCCTAAGACGAAAACAGCGAAGACTGGCCAGAGAGAATCCAGGGGTGCTCATGGCAGTGGCCAGGGGTGCCAATCAGGCGATAATGGAGTGTCAACATCAATTTCGAAATCGCAGGTGGAATTGTTCGACGAAAAATTTTCTCCGGGGGAAAAATCTCTTTGGAAAGATCGTGGACCGAGGTGAGTCTCTTCTCCTTTAAGATTGAATCTTCGTGATTGTTGGTTACGGTCCAGTTGAGCCAAGTCAGCAGAGTCGGTGCGTAGTCTTTCTGCGATTGGCGCGAGACGTTCTCGTTCGCGCTGCGAGTGAAAACGGACCGCTTCTTGCGCCGATTCCTTTAAGGCGCTTGGGTCTTCGCAAGCCAAAAGGAGCAACCCGAACGCGCAGACAAAATCGACGTCCCTCGAGGCTCACGACAAATTGTTGATCGGATCGAGATCGGGATCTCGATCGCAACTGGCAATCGTCCCAGTCCTACGGAGAAGTGGCCGGGGGGGGGGGGGCTTCGTAAACCTTTACTGACGTGCTTTCTCCACTTTTTACTTGGGACTCGGGGCGGTCGCATTCGCTATGCGATATTAAAAGCTCGTAAATAATCGGGGGGGGGGGGGGGATATCGTAAAAATGCGTCCAAGGGGGAGGGGGGGTCCTTCCAAGAGGGTAGACGAAAACGTGTCAGCCGATTTATTTAGATTACACGAGAGTCTCTCTCATCATGCTAGCGCTTGGTGCCATGGCCCGACGGCGTCGGGGTCGGTGGCGGCGCTAGGCGTCAACGATCAACATAGCCGACTACCAACGCAACCAACAAGACCCATTGCCAGGGCCTTGGTTTCGGGAGTCCGTACGACCGTTGTAAATTGTAAAGCAGTCATTGTGCACGTGGTCCAGGATGCCCAGGATGCCCAGGATGTCCTAGGTCCCCATTATCATTCGAATGAGGATTAAAGTGAAAGGGTTTTGTCCGAGACTCTTCTTCGTTTCGGTATCAGTGCGCGGCAGAGAGGCTGCGTAGGGTCGTTCGCTGCGAAGGGTAGCAACGATGCTGAACGGTCAGGTAGGACGCGGAACGGGGGGCGGGGGGGGGGCCGAAAGGAGAGTAGAAGAGCCCAGTAGAAAGGGGCGTGCCTTCGGTTCGAGGGCCCCGGGCGCGTGCCCGAACCGGCCAGATGTATGTTTTGCAACCTGATAATGGACCCCTCGTGCCCGCTTGGCTCCCCTGCGGCTCTTTTAGATCTTCTCTCTCCGATTGTAAGCCGAGCTTTTTTTCCTGGCGGCCCATTATGTCATACGTCCCCATATGGCCACTTAGTAAAAAAGGCTACACGTTATTTTACGCTCCGTGTATGCGTGTACTTCACGGCCAGTGCTTTCCTTTCCATTTATTACTTCTGGTCCAGCGCAGCCTCCGCTTTATCGTGTACCAATTATTACCTAGATCGGCAGAAATCCACACGGTAGTCCTTATACTCACTTTGTCATATATATTTATATGTCTCTCTCTCTCTATATATATATATATATGTGCCAGTCCATTCGAAAGTGTCGACAAGTTGACTGATCGTCGGGCTAACGGGTGTCATTAACAAAATAGGATTCCGCTGTTTTGTCAGCCGCAAAGACAATTAGCCTCGCTTGCTCTCCATTAATTCTTCCTTGGCGTCGATTTGTCAACGGCCTCCCTGCGTGGCGTCTCCCAAGGGTCTTTCTCCGTCTCCCTCCCCTCATACCCCCCTCCCCCTCCCCCTTTATCTCCCCTCGCCCCAGCTTCTTCATCAAGAACTCGATCGCCTCTGAATCTCTAGAGCCGCACTGTACTCCTGGACGCAATCTGATCGTCGCCGATGCAGATCGTTATCAGGGATTTGTAATGCTTTCGACGCGCAGAGCCACCCTGTGGAGATTAAATCGGTTTAGAGACTTTTACGAAGCCATTGTCGAGGCATCGGTAGCGCGCCTTTTCTAAACGGTCATTTCCGGATTACGAGCTTGTGCCATGTTCTTTATATGTAACTCGTGGACGTTTTTTTTCTTTTATTCTTTTCAAGCGAATCATAAAATACTCTTGATCTCGAAAACTTTTGAAGCTGCTTGTACTCGATATTATAGCTGGTAGTGAGTGCGTTCACAGCCTGTAATCATTTCGCCGCCAAGAGCCACCTACCGCGTAGAAAATATTTTTTTCTCTCTTTATCCTCCCTTGCGGCTCCTACCTCTTCTCCTTCGCTCTCTCTCTCTCTCTCTCTCTCTCTCTCTGGCTTGCCTGATAGATGTACAGTACCTACGCGTGACCTTCGGCCTAATTAGTGCGCCAAGACGCCAAGACGCCGAGACGCCGAGACGCCAAGAGGCGAGCTAGGAAAGTCCTTTGCTGGAGTCTCCAGGGCGAATTGTAAGTCGATCAGCGTCCGATCGTCGGTACGATCGAAGAAGGTGCCGCGGAATTGCGAAACAATCGCGATTCACTTATGGAAGACCAGGACGAGCACGAGAATGATTCAGGCTCAATTTTAGATTAGGCTGTAATTTGTTACGAAGATTCGTGAAAAGTTGGCGAACAGAGAAAATCTGAAAGTTCAAAGGATTCGCGATATTCGCAATAGCGACGGCTCGCCGCGTTCGCAAAGACACGGGAAATGAACTCGTTGCCATTTCTAATCACGTCTTCATTAAAGGCACGGTCGCGCGCTCCGGATATTTTCGTTCGATCCGCGTCGCGTACGTTCCAGACATAATCGGCCATTTATAGGATAAATTCAATCAATACTCGTCCCGACTCCGCGCATAAGACGTGACTTATATGGTGGTTGCCTGTTTTTGCGATGGCGTTACGCCGCTATAAATCGCGGCCTATGATGGGCTACATGTGTCGACGGCACGCCACGGTTTCTTGCGAAAACGTGAGCCGCGATTCAAGCGGGTTTCCTGTGATTTTTACATCTTGTTTGGTTCCCTCGCGGGCACAAGTCCTTCCACGGCCTATATGGCAGTAATGTCCCGCTCGAAACTTGACGATCGCCTCCGAGAGTCTCTTTGCGATTGCCGCTGACAAAGAGGTAGAGCGAGTGAAAGCACGTGAAAGCTTCGGTACTATATAGGACTGAATCGTCTCTCGGAGGTCCGACCTCAGAAGCCGGCGGAGCCTGTTTCAGGATCAGTGAACCTCGAGTCGACCTCACCGAGGACAATCGAGCGACAAGGAGGACGACGACGACGACGACGACGCTGTCCTCGAGAAGTCGCAGTAGCAATAATTTCCCATGATTTTATCTTTGCGGAATTTCAGCTGGACGTAAATGCCTCTCGTAAAGTTGCCGCTGATGTCGCTCAGGGCGATCTCTTGGGGACTCGGTGCATTTTCTGCCTATCCTCCGAGTGCCTCCGAGAATGAGAGACTGTACGGCTGTACCGACTCTACGGAATGTTTCAAAAGTATAGTCAGATTTTTATTGTTGTTATTATTATTTCTTTTTACCTGACCTCGTTTCATTAGACCCCGCACCTGTTCTGGGACCACTGATCTCGCTGCTGGGACTTGACGAGCGCAACGTGCAAGAGCAAAGTGGAATCCTTGGGACTTTGAATCATCTTGGAAATTGTTTGTTCTCGGTCACGTTACCCACGTTACACCTTTCGCTCGGCTGTTTGAACGTTGATAGGCAGAACTATTTATTGTCCCAGGAATAAGGTGGTAGAATGCGGAGCTCAAACATCGGATTATTGAGCAGCATTTCTTCAAGTTTTTCCCATAGCCTCGGGTAGGCTCGATAACGATTCCACATCGCGAGTCTCTTATCTCCTGTTTGATTATCGTAAAACGGTACTGACTTACCCGGTGCCGGAGCGTTATTGACCCACCGGTATTTGACGTTCTTCGAATTACGAAATCTCATGGAAAAAGGGGGGTCGGGATGAGTTCACCTTGGTTCTCGAAGGCAGGACGAGAAGGGAGAGAGAGAGAGAGAGAGAGAGAGAAGATCGAGAAAAGAATAAGTGAAAACAAAATTACAGATGCTGGTATTTTTTTTGTCTTTTTTGTTTTCCCATCCTTGTTCAGACCCCGAACGAGGCGGAGGGTCGGGATCCTACGCAGCCATACAACTTTTTAAAGGCCCAGCCGTGTTTTCTAACGGGTGACACGTTTTTGCTTTCGGCGTTAAGCCCAGTGACATCTTGGCTCCCTCGTAAGCCGCTCGGTCACGGTAGTCCGAGATGATGACAAATAATATCTGGAACCAATCAAATTTAGGGGATAGCTTGTGCACGCAGGGAGATGACCGTCTACTCGGTAACCGGCTGGAACGGTGTAAATCTTAGGACTCTCTTGCCACCCCGTAGCTACGGAATTTTTGCTTCCGTTTGTTGGCTTCTTGGGGTTGGCCTCTCTATTCCATATTCAGGGATTAGGGAAAACGATCCTCCCTCTGTTCTGGTCGTGGAGCGAGAGGCCCAACTGGATGGGTCCTAAGACCCAGCGTACGTTGCAAAGACTCGTGACGAATTTGGATCTCGTCTCGAAATTGGTTACACTCGATCATCTTCGGATGGCTATACGTAAAAGGAAGCTTTTGACGTCTCACTTTTGCCCGATTCCACGATTTACATTGAATTCCATAAACGGACCTGAACCTCAACCGAGGAGAATCATCCCTTTGGCGTCGTTCGCTCTGCTTTCTTGAATTTGTCTACCCTGGACCAAGTCAACGTCCACGTGATTCATCTTTGACTTTTCGAAAAAGATCTGGCATTCGGCACGGGACTCTAGTTCCTGGAATCTCCTGAGACGAGCGTGGGTCCTGGACAGTCGTCTGGTCTTGCACGGTCACAAAGGTGCTGCTGAGCACCTGCGTCTTATATGCAGATAAGGTCGAGGTCCTAGGGTCACGGAGGTGCGGGTTAAGGTCATCCGCTCCCTCCACCTGCGCGGTTCACTCGGGTCTTCTCTCGGCACATCTTAAGCCCAGACACGCGCGTAGAGAGGAAGGCAGTGGTCCAGGACGAAGAGGCAGGTAGTCTGCCGAGGGATTGAGACGTTCTGACGTCACCACCCACGCGCCTTCGCCGCCACCGACCACCGTGAAAGTTTTGTCGGTTTACGAGAGAGTAATCTCTGGGAATTAAATCACTGGCCACGAAGTCTATCTACTGAGATCTTGAGATATTTTGGAAATTTAGGAACCCAGAGTGATCTCACCAACGGTAGCCTTGACTACCAATTGGATTGGGTCGAGAGAATATCTTTTGGACAGTTGTTGGTCAATTGGTGTCAGGTCGGCGACACAAAGGCTGCTGGCTCCGAGCAGCCTACGCTCTGCTGTCGTAAAGTATAATCTTGCGTAATCAAGAGATTTTTTAATGGTTTTACCTAAAAACTTAAAAAAAAGATTATACCATGTCTATTTCTACATGCTTTCTATAACGACGCAGAGACACGTATTGGATCAATATTTTTAACTCGTTTTCAGGCTGCAGGGAGACTGCGTTCATCTATGCCGTAACGAGCGCAGCTGTGACCCACAGCGTGGCCAGAGCCTGCAGCGAAGGCAGCATCCAGTCCTGCTCCTGCGACTACACGCATCAGTCCAGGGCGCCTTCCGGTGCCAGAGATTGGGAATGGGGTGGCTGCTCGGACAATATCGGATACGGCTTTAAGTTTTCACGCGAGTTCGTCGACACTGGCGAACGCGGTAGAAACTTGCGGGAGAAAATGAATTTGCACAACAACGAAGCAGGAAGAGCTGTAAGTATTATATTGTTTCTTTTTTTTTTTTTTTTTTTATTATCCTCGTAAAGTTCTATATCGCTTATCAGCAATGATACGCGTGACACCGATTCGTCGAGCTTGACAATTCGATACGTCATGGATTGCTGCATTTGTTTACTTTCGTATTGCAGCACGTGTCTTCGGAAATGAGACAGGAGTGCAAGTGTCACGGTATGTCGGGGTCCTGCACGGTAAAGACCTGCTGGATGAGGCTACCGAACTTCCGGGTAGTCGGTGACAACCTAAAGGACCGTTTCGATGGGGCCTCCAGGGTGATGGTCAGCAATTCCGACAGGGTGCGGAGCAACAGCAACGCGATAATGAGCAACTCGGCCAGCAACTCGGTCCACGGTCACAGGGAAGGACTGGCCCGTCGGCACCGGTACAATTTTCAATTGAAACCGTACAATCCGGATCACAAACCACCAGGACTTAAGGACCTGGTCTACCTCGAACCGTCGCCGCCGTTTTGCGACAAGAACCCAAAGCTCGGAATCCTTGGTACCCATGGACGTCAATGCAACGACACCAGCATCGGCGTAGACGGGTGCGACCTCATGTGCTGCGGTCGCGGCTACAGGACCCAGGAAGTCATCGTCGTCGAAAGGTGCGCCTGCACCTTCCACTGGTGCTGCGAGGTCAAGTGTCAGCTATGTCGTACCAAGAAAACGATACACACCTGCTTGTAAGTAGCCGACGCCGACGTCGGTAGCGTCGAAGCGGGATGACCAGACGATCGGGATCAGTCAAACCGGTTCCGGTTCCAGCCACGTCCTGAAGCCGTGCGGGAAGTTTCCACTTGTTTCGACGAAAATCCGTCAAGTGGGGGGAGGAGGGGGGGGGGGTGGCATTTTTTCTCAACCCTCTTCGACCCTGACCATCGACGACCTCGAGGAATCCGTTTCTCTTCTAAGAGAAGGATTGGAAGCTGTTCGGAGATACCTTGGAACTTTTCTCCTCAATGCCCAGTATTATGCAAGATGATAAACTATTTATTATAACACATAGAGACACATACTAAAGACTGATGAGTGACGCGCATAATTAGCTGATAAGAACTCGCATCGAATTTATTTTTAAGGAATCGTGACAATTTTGTAAATACGAATTATTAGATAATATCAGTGTCCCGGAGTGACCCGTCGACTTACTAATTAATAATTACGATAATTATCTTTAATGTCCAGCAGACGAGGAGAGACGGTGAGGGAGTGAGAAGGCGCGTTTTTTTTTATTTTGAATTTTTGCGAATTTTTAATCTATAATATTTATTATAACGCAAGGAACGTGAACGCGCAGGAAACGTGATTTAACGTGGTTGTAAATAAGGTTAGGCCCAGCATCCTCCCGAAGCGGTTTGTCCGTTCGGGTCAGCTGCGCGAGAAAAGACTTAAAGTATTTGTACATAGTGTAGCGATATAGTGGAAGGATGCGAGAAAAAAAAAACCCAGAAAAGTCCCGATCGCTCCTTAATATTATTGAAAAAGAAAAATTAAGGATTCTTTAAAACGCCACACGTACTTAGGCCCAATTTCCAATATCAAAGTTCCAATTATCCCAGCGTCTATTATTAAATTATTTTTTTATCCTAAATGACGTTATAGACTTTAGATTTTTTATGAGACTCTATACGCTACCCAGTGAGGAAGGCATACGCAGGTCCGTCCACGAGTAAAATGTTACTTTCGGGGTCAACTTCCTGTGAGTTTAAATGTAAAGGAGTCCCCGAGACCTCAGGTTTTATTCGTGGCTGGACTACGGCCTTGTGTCCATTATGTAAAACGGTCATTGTAATGTTGTGCATATATACATACATAGTACATAGCTTATATATGTATATACATGTAGGATCATTGCCTCATAATTTATATAAAAAAAAAAATTGATGAAATAAAGTAATTTGCACGTGAAAAATATTTATCATTTCTTCAAATGTCTCCGCATCTTTCTTCGTCTTCTTCGCGTGTCCATTGGGTCCTGAAAGGATTCAATATTTTTTCATCTTCGTGGGCCGAGATCGGCGAGCGACAAAGTAATTTCGAGATCTAGCAGCTGGACATCGGACAACTTCATAACTCGTGTGCGAGGGATATCGTGGGAGGGCCGCGCCGGGACGCCCTCCGGCGTCTCTCCACAGCGCGGCGAATGCTGCACGCGATGATAAGCCTTAAGAATCCTCGAGGAATCCCAGGATAAAAGGGTTTCCAAGCGTCCCGGATAGGAGG
The DNA here is from genome assembly GCA_031762395.1 of Calameuta pygmaea. NCBI lineage: Eukaryota > Metazoa > Arthropoda > Insecta > Hymenoptera > Cephidae > Calameuta > Calameuta pygmaea. Next base: position 2,140,963 of record JASANN010000246.1, read on the forward strand.
CATCGTGACGCTGTCCCGTGCTGCCAGCTAATAGTCCTAAAACCGGAACAGCGGTTCTCCCCCACTAGACGCTTCGCCGAGTGAAGTCGATCGATGCCCAAGTGCGCTGAGCGTCGGCGTCGGTAGATGCTGAGTCGGGCATTGGAGTCTCTCGGCTTTGAGACTTCGAACGCGCCCGTGCAGCCTACAGGGACCAAGAATAGGGCAAAAAACGAGAAATGGGGTAAACGAAAAGATAACGTGAGAATAAATAAACAATTGATCAAAGATGTGACAGAATTGAGGTCGGTTGCGTAACGCTGAAAAAAAATGGAGGATCGACACAAATGAAAATGCGCTTATCAAAGGCCACGTTGTTCGACGGGGTCCACGGTGGTGGGGTCCCTCGAGAAAGAAGTCAAAAGAGTGTGCTGCCCCAGGGTGAGGGTCCATTAGTCCGGAGGATGCTGGAGCCGAGAGGATCAGAATGTTTTCGGCGAGCACGCGTGATGGTATGCGTAATAATAGTAAAACTGAATGAATCCGGTAGGCCCGCTAGGGGTTGGCCGGGGGTGGAGGGTTGGGCTTCTAGGAGGGGCCGAGCCGTGGGCCGAGGGAGAAGATGCCGAGATCAAAGGAGCCGCCGTGAGAAGTGGCCGGCTGCTCGAGATTCTTGTCTCGGGATGCTGGGAGCCTCCCGGAGCAAGAATTTGTTTTAGTATCATAGGCGGCCTACAGGGGCGTGCAAGGACTATAGGAACTATGGGGTATACGCGCGTCCTTAAGCTTGGATCCTGCCAGTGGGGTCCGGAGGACCAAAAGAAACTGAGGTCTTCTTTCCCGGCCCCCTTGCGGATGACCTATCTGCACTCGCCACCTTGGGCCAGAGATCATCTGGCTCCACTTTGATCTCGTCTTCCTGAATTTGGTCCCCTCCCTCATCCTGCTCCTTGGTCCACGTTCCTCCTCGTCTGATTTCCTTCCTATTTTCCCTGGTTGGCTCCTCGGTCCACTGTGGAAGGGTGGATTCCTACGGGTCCATCTGGCTGAGCTATGCCAGAGGAATACGAAATTCGGACCAGGTCCCAAGAGCCACTCCGGTGCACGTGGTCGCATCAGGGATGCCGCACGCGTGTCATCGAGCACAACACGCCGCGTGTCGCGGCCTCTCTTGTACCGATTTTATCATCGCGAGGCTCTCATAACCTCTAAATGTTTTCATCGCCTCTATCAGATCCGAGCGCATCAGCGAGTCCGCCCTTTATGGTTGGTACGGATACCGCTTGAGAGTTGTCATCCACCCTCCGCGCCATGGACACTGTGTATACATGTAGTGCGAGTATAGCGAGTCAGAGGAAGCGAAAGAAACTGACGGCGTAAATCACGTGGTACCAAGAGAGGCTCGAGCAAAGAGAAAGAGAACTGATATACGTACAACGAAAAAAGAAAAGATCCTCCGACTCCCAAGACCGAGAAAACTCTCTCGGCTCGAATTATTCCCGATAAAAAGCTCGAGCGTAAATCAACTAATTTATGGTTTTTGCGATTGAAGTCTGGTCGGTGCGCGAGCAGTGAGGACGCTGCTGGCTGGATAGAAGTGCGGAATGGCAGGAATCCTTTAGCGGGACTCCCCGTTCTCTCGATGCTCACCATGCTCACCCATGGTCAACGTAGTCCAGGTCCTCAATCCGTGGGAACGAATATCGGAGGACGTTCCGGACCACACCGTCGAATTATCGCTGTTTTGGCATGTTATAAGAGATTCCCTGCTGAATCGCGAACCTCGGGACTCTGCGGAATCCACTTTCGGGACTGTGGGAACAGAAAGGGACTCCGATGTTCTGCACCCTCTTGCCGGTATGTTTCCTCGTCAGATTCTCTATGTTCCTCTTTTTTTCTTCCTCCTTCTCTTACAAGATCAACTGCCCAAAGTCAGGATGAATGACTGTCCATCCACTTTTCTAGTTTGCGATCGAGTTCAATATTTCCCACTGACTGGTCTCTAAGGTTGGGATACAATTTTGCATCATCTTCATGGGTCCACCAAGCAGTAACGATACTCTTGAAGACCTCAGACTATGGGACCAAGACCACCTACGTCTACGCCCGATCAACGTGGACGTAATCCACCGGGCGAACCCCAGTCCGACTACCCAGAGATTTACGTGTCCCGTTCGCCACGGTGCCCATGATGGCCATGGTGCCCATGGTGCCCATGGTGCTTAGGGTTACCAATGGTACCCATGGTATCCATATTGACTGTACCACCAAAGTTCCTCAGGCTGCTCGACTAGCATAGCCACACTACTAGGGCTTCATTACTTTTTTCTGACTCCACGCATGAAATGACTTAATTCCGAGGGAGCCGAGTGCGTAATCGTTGACCGCGGCTACGTGCCGCTTTCTTTCCCTTCCGTAAAAGTCAATGGTGAAAGAGAGAGAGAGAAAGATAAAAAGAAAGCAGAAGCACACGGAAGTCTCTATATGTGTCTAGTGCCAGTGTTGGGAAGCGTGAGTGGCGTAGCGAATCACTGACGGGCCGCCAGGAAAACTAACAATCGGATTCCCTTTAATTCGAAAAACACACAGCCGTTCACTGCTTGCTTCTTTCTGTCTTTTTCTCTCTCTCTCTCTCACTCTCTCTCTCTCTCACACACACACACACACACACACAGTCTGTCTCTCTGTCCGTGCGCGCTTATTCAATCATCCACTGGCCACGCTGTTGCGATGCCACGGTCCGTAACACGGATACATTCAAAGACGTTCCTACCTGACGGCGACGACGCCAGCGTCGAAGACGAACCATAGCCAATTCGATTATTTAATTTCTCCAGCGAGCGTTTTTCATTCGAGGAAAAAATATGGGTTTTCGGGGAATCCCGGCGCGGGCGAGCTAATCGAGTTAACGAAGAACCAGCGAGATTCCTCGATTCAAAGAAGAAGAGATGAAGGAAGAAAAAAAAAATATATATATATAAAAGGGAGGAACACTCGGAATCTCTATTGATCTCGTTCGATTATCGACTCGCGGGAATATAACGTTTCCATTTAAGAGTATCACGACCCGCTCTCACGGACGTTTCTATGGAGACTACGGTCGCCGTAGCGGCTGAGACGACGACCCAGGATCAAAAAAATAGAAGATGAGTCGACCGAGCGACTCGGCATCGCAGCTGAGAGAAAAGGTAGAACAAATACGCAGGAGAGCGGCAAATGACGTTTCTCTCACCCTGGACCCAAGGAACAACCAACTTATTAATGCCGAACAAAAAGCATCAGCCACATCCAGGAGCCGACGGCCACCTAGGTAGCTGCTGGACCCTCGATAGAGATTCGACGCCGGTACCAGAGGGGACCCATCCTCTCTCGACACCAAGTCCCGCTAATTAATGATTTTACGATATTAGAAATAGCTCGTGGGCAGCCGAGCATATAAGGCCCAAACGGCCCAATGCTCATCCTGATCACATCCCCAGGACGTCGTTCTGCCATCTTTCGAACTTTGTCAGTATATCAATTTTCTTAGTCATTTTCCAGAATCCGACAAGAAACTAGCTAGTGGACCTGGACCACCTGGACCACCTGGTCATTCGAGGACTCCAGTCATTCTCCTGTCCAGCATCTTCTCTTCTCTCTCTCTCTCTCTCTCTCTCTCTCTCTCTCTCTCTCTCTCTCTCTGAACGACAAGACTATTACCCACTGAATTAGCATACTCCTTGCTGCTGATGCTGATACCGATGCTACCGATGCCGCCCAGTTCTATCTACCTGTTTCCCTTTGTTCTCGCTGAAGAGAAAGGAAAGCCGATCGGCAGAAACAAAGCGTGACAATCATCTATCGTTCTTATGAGATCATCTGTCTCTCTCTCTCTCGCTCTCTTCTAGCAATAAGTCTCCTATAAATCTCTCCGGTATAGCACGTACTGTCAGCAAGAAGGGAGTCAACGAAAAGAGTGGCGAAGGAAGAGCGAAGGGGGAGGATTGGGAGGATGAAGGAGGAGGAGGAGGAGGAGGAGGTTGCGTGGCCCGAGTGCATTACGCGGCATGAGTAGCAATTCTTCCCGGAACACCCATATCGTTGCTGGTTTACCGTAGTCTGGACTCCAGAGCGTCTACCCCCGGCTAAAAATATTCTCTTGATTACTAATTAATAATAAGACCTGGTGAATCCTTTGTTACCTTCTAAATTAAAATTTGAAAAATATCGAGCAAACTTTTAGGAAATATTACTGAATAACTTTAAGTGTTTGGATCTATCTGAATCGTATATAGAAGCAACGTAAATGATGTTCGGAAGCGAAGAGGCAATAACTAAGCATACGTGAGTATGTATAGTCCACGTATTAGGCTCCTTCTTGTAGCGTCAAAAGGGACTACAGAATAATCAAGGCATTATGCGCAGGGAAGATCTTGACGAGTCATGTGAGATGACCGGGAGATGTGCCAGCATCGAAAATTGGATTATAAAATAATTTCTGGACCACCGTGGAATCATCTTTCGTCGGATGATGAAAACGGTGTCAGGCAATTACATCGTTTACTTGGAATATGAAAAATTGATGGTTGTAAGAGGGACGGGGAGATATAGTATTGCAGAGAGGAAGAGGAAGAAAGATGAAAATCTTGCAGCATCCACTTGGAGCCATCGAAGGCAACGGACCCACCGCGGCGTTCCGCGAGGATCATAATTACGAGGCGAGACTGCGCAAGATAGGCGTCAAAATCGGGGCCCGATACTTCAGGCCCATTATCGAAATTGATATTTTATTTGACCGCCGCACCGTAATCTTAGGTTATTGAGTTATTTCTCGATAATTACAAATCAATAACGATAATTTAACCGAGGGTTATTACGCCACCTCGAGCGAGAACCAATGAGGCCCCGAGGGTCCTACCAGTCCCCAAGAGTCCCCCAGTCTCCGAAACCGGCAGGTACCAGGTAGCATATCACTCTCGCCACCTCCCTCCACTCCGACTCCTTTTCCTCCTTCCTTCCTTCCTTTGCTCTCACAATCAGTGCGGAGAACCAGCGAAAAAAATGTTTGTGGTCGCAAAACAAAATGTCACGTAATTATCGTGGTAGGTGTTCCGGGACGGTGATACGTAGTCGGGCAAAAAACTTGAGGCCCAAAACACGGCCTCGTAAAACGACGTTTACGGGCGAGCTACCAGGCCGCCATTTTTACCACCACTCGTCCGATAGCTACTTTCCTTGCTTCCTCGTTTCCGGGAGAAGGTACCCCCACCCACCCGGCCACCTCCCTCCGCCCCTGGAGCCTCTCGGCGCTCGATGAAAAATTCAACAGTCCCCATCACTTTACAAGCTCAGAGCTCATTGACCGATGCTAATTGCTGCAGCTAACCAACGGGTCACTTAGCAAGATGCGATTCCGTTCTCAGCGTCGCTGAGCTTGCTAAACTTGCCTGGCGGTCCAGGTCGTCCTCGGCGTCGCCTGAAGATTCTCCCAAGTCCGTCTTATCCCAGAGAGACAATGAGTGAATGAGTACGGACCCAGGAAAAGGGGGACCCACCAAGGCGCTTGGGTCTGCTCCTTGGACAATTCTGAGCCGAGTGACTCAGAGTCGCGTGTCCTGTGACTAAATGGTCTCATCCATATCCTGGCGATCGTGGGTGGACGCGCGACATGAGCAGAGACAACGGGACAAGTGCAAAACATCCAACCACGAGCCCGACCCATTGCAATGGGTACTTTCGTAATTGCCAAGCGTCGCGACGGAAGAGAGAAGCCAACGACGAGGAGGATGACTAGGATCGTCATAGACCAGACTGACGCGGACATCGAACAAAGTAAAAGAATTTGATCGAATATAAAAGAGATCCCACGGAATCATGAATTACATTGAGGATCTTGGTATCGATAAGAGGCTGGATCTTAGATCGACGTTGGTCGATAAGGATACGAAGGGACAATGTTCCTCCCACCCAGGGGACAATGGTGGGTCCTGAAGTCGAAAACGGCTTCATTAGGGCTCGCATCGTTCGAATACCCCATGGGGGACCTGGTGCTTGTCATTGTCCGTTCACCGATCTCCTCTCGCGTTGTCTTCGATTCGATCCGATTCGATCGGACTCGATTGCGATTAAAAGATGCCTAACTCGAGCAGCCTGATGTAATAATGTTGACGTCTCCCCGTGATTTTAGTCTGGCAACAGATTCGTTAGAGATCAAATCGTTCGAATATCTCGAATCATCCTTGACTCCTGCGACGTCCGTCCACCAGGGTCCGCATATAGAATCTGAAGAAGTTGCCCCAGGTAAAGAGGCTACGTACCCACCCGTGCTGCGTATCTATTATAACTATACAGTATATACTTATTGCCACGGTACGAAAGAGTCAGGCAGGTTAGATATAGTATCTACACCGTAGATATCCAGATACACAGATAACCTATAGCTAGATAGTTAAGATGCTCGGATAGGCACTCTTTATCCCATCCTCCGATCGTTCCGTAGCCCCTCCTTAATTCACAACCCTCTCGGGCCATAACTCGCATTTTACTCGCGGTGTTTATGTAGTTTTAATAATGCCTGATATCTCGTAGCGATCCCGTGAACACACGGGATGCCCCGCTGGGCACCAGTGTGGTCGGTGCTGGCGCGAGTGCGAGTGCCGCTGTCCCGAGGCTTCTCCGAGACGGGAAAACTTTGGCTCGGTGCTGGGAGCGCTGCCGAAATTGCGAGCTCGGGTTGCCAATAGTTTTGCACGGAGCCGAGATAGCTCGGCGCATCCCACAGCACATGTTAACAGGACTTAAAAGTTTTATTAATAAGGATAAATCAGAGGCGCCCCGCGGATGAAGTTGTTGGCTCGAGAAGTATTTTCTACCTTTGGCTTCCTCCCTCTCTCTCTCACACGCACAATCCTGGACCTCCGTGGCCATAGTATATCCGTACAGTGTGGAAGATGCTGGGGCTTCACGACTGGACCACAATGTCGTCCTTCTCGTTGCAACTTGCAACATGCACTCGATTTATCGACTTGCACCCACCTCCCGCTCCCCCAGCTTCCCCCCGGCCGACCCAGGGACCAGGAGGACGACGACGAAGACGACGACGACGAGGAGTGCATCGAGCTCGCTCAGGCTATGCAGAGGGTGCTGTTTAGAACGGCGCGAGCACCTCATACTGTATCCCGTACCCCGACGCCCGGCGTCGTCGTAAACTCCAGCTTATGGTACTGCGGAACGAATTCACCTCCACTGGTCTACTTTGTTGTCTTGCACTTGAGTGTACGTTGGGCTTCGAAGCCCTAATTAACGATTCCTCGACGGAGCATGAAGTCTCTTGGTTCGCGGCAACGCTGCAGCTTCTACCCTTTCTCGTGCGTCTAATAGAAAATCCTTTGGCCAATTAGGCTCTCTTCTCGGAGAGCCGTCTCTTTGGGATTCGACATGCATCTCCATCTTTCTTACGATCTTTCCCGTCTTCGTTTTCTTTTTCTTCTTTTTCATCTACACACTCTGCCAATAGGTCTTTGCGTCCTCGAAGATCATCATCAGCGATCGACCTGTTACGGGGGTTAGGTTGCTGGGAGCAACGAGAATCACTGTGGACCAGGTGAACCTGCGTGGATGAGGAGTACGGCGGAAGTGGAGGAAATGAGTTTGAGACAGGTCGCTAGAAAGTCTTGAGGTTGCTCGTAGGGACGAGGAAGATCGCGCGGAACCGCTAAGTGTTCCTAACACCTTCCTAATGAGTTCCGATTGCTGTTTACGGAGCTCGCCGGGTGGTAACGAGAACCGCCGCGCGGAGGCCTTCTGTTTGTTGAGATTTTGTAATCGATCCCGGAGGCGAATTAGGACGGGAATAATCGTGGGCAAATGTTTGCACAGTCGGTAAACAAGGGATCCTTTGATCGGTTAACGATTCGCGTGTAACGCAGCGGGACCGTTCGCGTAAGGTTAATAGGTAAGGTAGGAGGAGGACGGGGACGGTCGCTGAAGAGGATCTGGCACGAATGGCTCGATCGGATTGCGCAATTCAGCAGTAGGACTGTGGAGCCGGCATAGCCGTTGGGCCTCATTGGGAAAGGCATATTTCCAGGAACGGAGAAACGACCGTCCATAAAGATTTCAGTGACCTCGTATGAAGCGCACATCGCGGTGGCCCGACTGGAACGGACATTAAACTCGGGGAATTATCTTCCTGTAAACACCTAGCTAATTAAGATTGGAACATTTTAACGTTCCCGCGAGACCAATAAACTGCTTAACGTACGACCAGTTTGTTAAGCTTATGGGATTGTTTAATTAATATTGGTGTCGAGGAGCGCGTGACCACCTCGAGCGTTAATACCTTCGTCAGGGTGAAGAGGACTGGTGGACTACCAGACCGCACGACTTCCATCCCCAAGAGGAATTCGAATGGGGACCTTGGGACCAGGATCATTTAATGTCTTTGGAACCTGGCCAGGGTGCCGGTGCTGTTCCCCTTCCTGTTGTCTCCTTGCAAATGTCTGTACCTCCAAGATCCTGCATCCTTGCGATCTCAGACTCAAGGACCCACTGTGATCAAGTGTCAAGGAGGAAGAGGAAGAAAATCCTACCGCTGGACTCTACTCTTGGGGTCCACGATGATCTGCTGAGGTCTTGACTCGGCCAATTCTCCCACGCGGGACAATCCGGTAATTCCGGGAACGATTAAAAGCGGAACAATGAGCTCGTCCTCGGGGAGGAGACGCCGAGTCGTGCCACGCAACAAAACCGTAAACGCAGCCGTGATCGATCGCGAGTTGCCTGTGAGGAGAGAAGATAGGAGCGATGAGGAGGTGGCGGAGGTGGAGGTGGAGAACGGGGAACGAATCGAAGCCGAGGATCTGGACCTTTCGCAAGAGGTAGACGGAGTGCGGGTGAAGGGTCGCGCGAAAACGACTGACGGAGAGAGAGAGAGACTATTTGGCCGGACCTGGGAGAGAATAAAAAAATGGCGTTGCTTATGGCTGCGATCGTAACCGGGCAATTTGAGGGGCCATTTTTGCCCCACCAACTTGCAACAGCCCCAAATTAACCGTTGGACCACCCAGTCAACCTGGAGCAGACCAATCTCTTGCCGATGGGCTAATCGCAGCATGCACTCTGGGTGGGGTTAATTGCGTCAGAGTCAACGTGGTACCATCTCTCGTCCTCGGGACAGATCTGGACCAATTCCAACTAATTTCAATTTGTGTCAATGGATGGACTCTTCCATTACGTCCTCTCTTTTTCTTTTTCTCAAGTTATTAATACAGCGAGTCGGATGAAGACGTTCACTGGTGACGATTGCGTGATGAGGATCTCTGATGGTACAGGGACGGGATGCTGGGAGTTAAGAGGAAATCTCTCGTAATTACATTAATTTTGACGTCCAATAAACGGGCGCGATGCGCAGCGTCGCCATTGGTCGGACTCGTATAGTTAAGAGACTTTTACAGCATCCCGGTATCTTCTGGATGCTGGAGACCAGTGTATATAGCCACGATACCATCATGCGTACCTTTTTGGTAGCTATATGGCTTTGGTCCTAGTGATGATGGCGATAGTGTGATCGTACGACGCCGCAACTTTATGGGGACGCGAAATTCTTTTGTTGCTGTAAAACTATTTTATAGGAGATGTAGACAGGAGTTTTTTATTACCGGTCCGAGCACCGATCCGACGCTCGGGGGCAACTCTTTTATAAAGTTAAATTACAGCTAAAAGCTGTGTTCTACACGGCCCGTAAAGCCTTCCCAATTTTCCATTTTTATACCTACGCGTCCTTTATTACCCAGCGTTCGCTTCTTCGCGATCCCCGGAAAACTTCCTTTCGATTTTTCACCATCCTTCAACCTTACCTTCTATCCTGCCTCGTAATCGACTTACGGATATTTCAAAAAAAAAATTCAAATCAAGGATTTTTGAAAAAAGGTATTTTCAAAAAAAAAAACATTAATGCTTGGAAAATATATATATTTGTCGCAGTGCAATCTCCACTGACCCAAATCATATAATATATTTGATGTAATATAATATAATATATATATATATATATTTATAATATAGGGTGGGCAACGGCAATCGCAGGCTGAGACTGATAATTTATAATTAAGTATACCATAAGAATGAACGTGTGAAATTCTGATATTAGATCAATATAGTAATATATAACGAATTTAACGTTATGGCGATAAAGGCTGATGCTGTATTAATAACGAATGATAGGATTAAAAATAAAAAAAAAATAGATCACGAATAACAATAGTAAGTACGCGGGTAAACGAAGAATCGAGATAATACATTAGAGAGTAAAGTATCAGTCTTATGTACAGAATACGGAGATTAGTCATCGTAGTAAGTGCTAAATGACTGTGTATATATATATATATATATATATATATATGTCTCCGAGTGAGTTAAAAATAGTCCAAATTAAATTTCAATAAAATGACATCGTTAATTGTACCCACGGGGTATCGCGTTTGAGCCGCGCCCTTCCAGCTGTCTAATTGAAAAAAAAAACCTAATCTCGATGCACATGCACATACGTTATACATAGGATATACATACGGGCAGATTCACGCGTTCTCTGCTCCGTCGAGATACGTGGAAAGCTTCGAGTTATATGGCACCGCTATGCGCTATATGGCACCGACCCAGCCCACGAGAGCGAAGAACATCCATGCGACACGCGAGAAATACGCAAACTTCCTACTACGCCTACTTGTGTTTTTGAGATTCATATAAGGACTCATACGCGCATTCACACATTCCCTTTCTCTCGAGATACTCGTGACTCTCCGTGAGTCTTCGTGCGTCTCCGTCAGCGCCTATAAGATCGGAGTCGGTTAAGCCTAGAGACAATAATAATGATTATTACCACAATAGAAGTACAACATAAATCACAATCGGTAGCGCGTCGATGACAATGGGTTACAAGGTTGGGTCTATGATGAATTATTAGGTCATAGTACGTTGCGACATGGGGTATCTCATGATTAGCACCAGGGGGATGAAGATGAGACTAGGTCTTGGATGAACTAGCGACACGTGTTGACAGAATTCTTAACGACGCATGTGTTGCACGTGACCTCGCAGCACCATTGGAACCTGCACTGACAGTTGACCTTCTCCTTTACCACCTTGGTGTCGTATCCTCGTCCACAGCAGAGGAGTTCGCAACCTTCGACCCCTGGACTGGTCGAGTTGCACTGTCTACCCTGGGTACCGAGTGATCCTGTCTTTCTATTGGGTTTGCAGAAATCAGGCGAATCCTCACTATAGACCAGATCGACCTTGCTAGGTGGTTTTATCGTGGGTCCTTCCGTGATGAAGCTGTGTCCGTCGTTCGTGGGTATGACCTTAGCCGCACCATCGAAAGACTCCTTGAGCCTGTTGCCAACCTCACGGAAGTTGGGCATCTTCCTCCAGCAGGTGCGGACCGTGCAGGAGCCAGAGAGTCCGTGACACTTGCATTCGGTTCTCATGAATTTTTTTACAGCCTAAAGGGAACGTCGCGTTTTCAATAGACATTTGGTTTTGAGTTTGAGCGAGGATTAGGGTCAGTGATGATGATTTTAGGTGGAGGATACATATGTATATATATATATAGACACACTCACCAGACGTCCGGCGTCGTTGTTGTGGAGCTTGACGAGTGTTTTAATGTCGCTGCGTTTTCTATAAGGCGCGTCCATAAAGTCCCGCGATTTTTTAAATCCAAAGTTCACGTTATCACCGCATCCGCCCCACTCCCACTCGCCCTCCGTGGGGACATTTTTATTTCGCTCGGCGTTCCGCGTGATTTTGCTTAAACGATTTCCTAGGTAGATAAAACAGTGGATTTGAGCAAGATCAGAAGAGGGCTACTCAAACTGATGGGTAGCCGAAGATAAGGCTGTGCGAAGATCAATGGACCAGTTGTCGATTCCTGACTCACCCTTACTCGACGTCTTCTCGCAGGAGCATTCCACGAGGTCACCCATAGTGCAGGCTTTGGTCACGGCGTAGGTCACGCCGGCTGCCGTAATAGCATTCACGAATCCCGTTTCTCTGGTATCTGGAAGCAGAGAGCATAGGTGTTCCCTAGGGTCAGAGGATCGAGAGGCCATTATAGAGGATATACTCTGCGTATTATAGGTGCATAAGAGAAGGAAGAGACCAAGAGAAAGAGAAAATCGAAAAGCCGGTCGTAATTAATTAATAGCAGAAATCCCGGTCCGTACATAATTAATTAAACATTTCGAGATGAATCGAAAGATTCGAATCGGGATTGTGCGTTCGGGTGATGAGAAACGGAACCGGATCGTACACGCGGGTCCAGGTTCACCAAGTAAAACGGCCAGTGAAAAATAAACAAGACTCCGCGCCGAAACCCGTAGATCGGATCATCGGCTGGCCTCGGATCGGATCGCTCGAAAACAAATCGGATTACACATCATTAAACGGATAAGACAATTAGAGCTCATCCGAGCCGTCCGAAAGGATAAATTAATTGCTGGCTGGGAGCCTTGAGAAAGCATACAGCGAGAAGGGGTCACTGTGATTGCCGATCGAAGCGATCGATGGATCAAATTTCTTTCTATACTTCCGTTCGAGCGGAAGCGGGTTTCTCGTAACGATCGGCTGTAACGACTTCCGATATTCGTCCACGTATCCAAATCTCACGTTACACCCGTTATCAAGCTGTGCTTTATGTATGCGATAAACGCCTTCTAATGTAGGTCATGGATCCTTACGTCATCAATGCTAATTGGTCTATGTAGATTTTTTAATAAAAAAATTTGTTTACCACCACCCGGGCAACTTAAGTAACCTCAGACCTTCTCCAACTTCCTCGAACCGAATCGGCAATGCGACTGCAATTTGCAACTTGCAATTTAGCCTTCGTATCTCGCTGGTTTATCTGACCGTAGAATAGGAGCTGATGCGTGCCAAGTAGTTAGCGTAATAACATACGATTAATGCCGTAGAGCGAGACACGAGAGTGGCTCACCTCGATGCGTACCGTGTAGAACGTCTATATGGGAGTACGCGGTGTACGGGAAAGAGTCCGATCTGACTGTTGAAAGTTGAGGCTAGTCGAGAGGAGGAGGAGGAGAAGAAGAAGAAGTGGTAAGAAGGTAAGAATTTAAAAGAGTAGTCCAAGTGACTGATGGAGATGATAGGGAATGGTCCAGGAGGACGGCTACTCTTTTTTGCAAGTTTTTCGAGACCGGTCGACCTCGAGCTGAGACTTTGACACTCTTAAGCACGAGAGTAACCTGGGTCCTCCGGACCAGCAGCTTCCACGAACGATTGAAAGTCCTGGTCCAGGAGGCTGGGGATTGTTTGAAAATTAATACGGGAGGATGGGACCATCTTGGGAGCACTCTCATCCCATTGGCTCCCACACTGTCCAATTCCGGTGGGTGCAGTGTGTCATGTATTGGGTTTCACCTGTCATGATTCCACTCCATCATTAGGGAACAATGCGTCAAGTGGAAACCCTTTGAGAAGGAAAGATCATACTGGTGCCCTCTAGCTCCTTTTCGCTCTCGCAGCATCCGGGCTTTGCAAATGGGTCTCTCGCCTCTTTCTCTCTTCGGCGAGCCGTCGAGAACGGTTAAGAGAGGAGTGATACCAGAGACGAGCCATGGGAGCAATCAGTCGGCGGATCCTTTGGAGGAGGGAAAATCTAACGGAAGAGGAAATTATGAAGATTCTGCGAAAAGATAACGGGTCGTTAGATCATTTTAAAGACTTTAACAGCTTCTAGGTAACTTGACTGCCGTGTTATGATTTTGGCTAGTGTACTCGGTGCTAAGAAAATAATTAACTCTTTGAGAGTCCAGACCAGCGAAGAAAGCAAATGTGCTCGCGCCGCTGCCAAAGGACGTATTTTCGATTTGGTTTATTGACGCGACGTCGACGCTTTTGCGAAAAGTACTTTGCAGCCTGAGCGACGCTGCCGAAGTGCATCTGCGGCTGATGATGCCAGCGATCTTGCGCGGGGCTTGGACGCGGGCCAAATAAGCACGGCTGAGGTTGCAGATGGAGGAAGAAGAAGAAGAAGAAGAAGCAGCAGCATTGAGAAGGGAGAACGGAGCTGGGAGATAAGGGAAAGAAAAAGGATGAGGCATGAATAAAAAAGGGATAGATAAATCGATAAAAGGTAAAACCGGGCGGCAACTCGAGTGGCGAAGTGATATCGCGTCGCGATCGACGGAATTAACTCATAACGTGGAATGCCTGCCCAATTACGGAAAGCGTAGCGGTTCTCCTCGAGGAATCTTGGTTCTCCAGCCAAGAGAGATCCGTCAGGCCGTGTGTATTGCTGATCGGATCACAGGGACGGCTGCGACGGCGACTGCGCCGGTAGCAAGAGGAGGACTGGCGATACGAGTCAAGGATCGCTACGTGTTTCCGCGAGTTTTATGCCAATTCCAGCGCAATTATGTTAACTGCTCGCTCTCGTTAGAGCTACCAGAAAACGAGGATCGGAGTGCTCAGGATCTCTGTCGGTCGTGATCTTGAACGAAATCTTATGAGGTAGTCAAGAGAGAGAGAGAGAGAGAGAGAGAGAGAGAGAGAGAGAGAGAGAGAGAGATGGTAGCAAATCCTAGTACACGCACTTTTCAAAGATCTTCAAGGATACTAGATCCAAGCAGGAGGTCCAGATGGATTCAAAAAGTAGAATAAGTGGATGAAGTAGAAGAAGTAGAAGAAGGTGAAAAAGAGGAAGGGAAGGAGCGAGGAAAGCAGGGGTTACGCGTTAAGGCTGGTTCTCGGTGGTTCCCATGGATTCCAGGCGGGTATCTTCAGCGCGGATCGACGGACGGACGGACGAAGCGAGGCTGCCACCGGGCGCGTATCTCCTGATGCATCGCCTCACCTTTCAGTGCGTATTTAAACGATACGATAGTTTTATACGAGCGATCTGATATCGAGTTTGAGAGCGAAAGGCAATTCTCTCTCTCTCTCTCTCTGGGTTCGAATGATCTCTGCGGCTCTCTGGGTCTTCGGCAATCCGGCCCTTTAACATGACGGAAGTCTCGGTGCGCCTTGGACGCCACTCATCTTCTTCGGTTCATTTACGAAACTTCGCTCTTTATTCCCTGCTCGTCGCCCCAGAGTGACGACTCTGCTTTGTTCGTCTAGCCTATCGCAAGCGTCTCCTTCGTCAGATCAGCATCAGCAGAGGATCTTTCAAAGGGAGTCGGAGGCTACTTCGATTCTAGGTATTCCTTGAGAATTCGCAAGAGTCTTGCGACAGGACTGGTGAGCATCGCGAGTTCAGAGCGTGCCAGGAGCTGGGGAATGCTCCGGGCGTAGTCCACCGTATCTCCGGAGGCATAAATCACTTTGGATCAATTAGACACGAGGGATCGTGAGCCGATGATCTCGGCGGGCTGCCAGGTGCGCGCTTCTTCTTCTCTTCTCTACGATCCAATGGCCAATTATCAACATTCCCGAGCATTATTCTTCCGATCCTTTCGATCCTCTCGATCCTCTCGATCCTTTCAATCGCATCGAGTCTTGTATCAACCTCGAGAATTCGCCTGACCTTTCCTAGAGGAGATCCGATGGGAGAAGGTGAGGATCCTCCCACACTCGGATCAAGTGCGTTTATCTGGCATTTCGAAGAAATTTTCCTATCGGCTGAAGAGTCGCTGGAATTTCGTAATTTGCAATTCCGAAGCCGACTAGACAGTAGGAAGATGAGCAAAAGGATCCTGAATGGGGGTGGGGCGGGGGGGGGGGGGGAGGGGGATCAAGAATGAGACGAAAGGAAGAAGCTCAAGTATAAAGGAAGGATCCAGTTGGAGGAATTGGAGGATGAACCGAAGGAGGAGGAATCTCGGCCGTGTCGCAATGATCCTTGGCGCATTCCAGCTCGGCCGATCTGGCGACTGATTTATGGAATTGCGCTGGCGTCGCGTCGCGTAGCGTCGCGGCGCATGGACTCAGCGGGATTAACAAATCCTCGTAAATCTCGAGGTGATTAATCGATCGCGGATTATGTAAGCGTATAATTGCGCCCATGTATCAGCCATTGTAGGTTATGTCGTACGTTAGTCCCAGTCGACGTAGATGGTATCGATCGGGCAGCCAGTGATTTGTTTGGAGACGTAGAATTTATCACGGCGGATCCGCAATTCATGCGTAATAGATCCCGGCTATTCGCGGATCGATCTATTCACCCATCGTTTAGGCATATAAATATCGAGAGGAGGTATAAATCTTCGGATCCTCCCGTCTCCTCATTTCCCAATGATCCCCGAAGTCGACGCGTTTCGAAATCGCTCCGGCGATCGCTATTGTGGACGCAGCCTAAAGCCAGAATCGTATCGAGCCAAGCCCAACCGAAACCCAGCGAAACCCGCGAGGGCTGGCGAGTGTCGCGAATCCCTCGAATCGAAACTCTCGGGAAGCTCCGTTCAGCCTGAAAATAACTTAAGGTGGATATTCAATGCGCACCGAATGGGAATATTCAGCAAGAGAATATTCCCGATCCCTTCCTCTCCTCAGCCCTGAACCTTCACCGGTTTCTCTGGTCTTGTCTGGGTTCTTTGGCTTTAAGAGGCTCCTCCGGCTCCTCCGACTCATTCCTCCTTTCTTTCTCTCCTTCTCTGACTCCCTTGCCGTTTCCAATAAATACTGCAAGCGGACGCATGAATGCCGGATCGGCCTGGAAAAATCCGCGCAATGACCAATTGCGGCGAGGCCTCGCGCTTTTTTCCAAATTCCCCAACATCTTTTCCACCGCGGATTCATTCGCGGATCGCGCATCGCCAATCCTGGAATTTATCATCCGGGTACATCCAGCTCCTCCGACTTCCCCTCTTTCTCCCCTCCACCCTCCACGTAACCCCTACCGCCAAATGCCACGGTAATTACTGCACCTAGAGAAAGACAATCTCGTTACCTTGCGCCTACATAGACACGTACGCAGATACATAAGAACCCGGCATGCTTTTCTTTGACGACGCGAAACTCACCGGCGGACACGCCCGACCCAGCCTCCCGACCTGACGATACTATTTATTCACACGGATAATTGTGAGTAAACGTTCATGCCGAACGACCAAGAATTCTAGTCGGTAAGGTAAATAAGAAAAAAAAAAAAAAAAAATAAAAGTAACACCCCAGAACAATCATCGGCGTCGTCATCGTTATAATCGTTATCGGATGTACCAACAGAAGAAAGGCAATGGAACCTCCTGAGATAGGATCCTTTCCTTCTCTCTCTTTTCCCCTTGCCAATCTCTCTCTCTCCTTTGCTCACCCAGCCAAGCATTCAAATGTCAATGGTAGCCGAGCGAAGTCTAACAGAGTAACAGATCTGTCCTCTGTCCTCTGTCCTCCGCACGAAGGACGTTAAAGTACGGTAGTCCGATACAATAAACGTACGGGACACTAAACTGTTTGCTGTTGTCAATCCTTTG
The DNA here is from genome assembly GCA_031762395.1 of Calameuta pygmaea. Taxonomy (NCBI): domain Eukaryota; kingdom Metazoa; phylum Arthropoda; class Insecta; order Hymenoptera; family Cephidae; genus Calameuta; species Calameuta pygmaea. Next base: position 2,158,347 of record JASANN010000246.1, read on the forward strand.
TGGAGTACCGGCGATGCATCGAGCGAACAGGACATCGGCTACCGGTCCCTCGGGTACAGTCCCCGCCGAAACTATCCTCTCCGTCAACTCTTTGACACGAGTAGCCACTCTCGAAAGGACACATCGATGGATCGATTCTAGAACAATCCCTAAAGTAACACCGGAAATTGAACGGGAGGAAGAAAACGAAGAAAAAAAAAGTCAAAAAATTTGTACACAAAAATCGACCAAATTCGCGTAAGACCTACACAGAGAAGCGTAGAAAATCGGTACCAGCCTTCATCCGGAACGACGTACCCATAATCGGCATTCATGGTCCGACATTGTCAGGGACCTACCGACGGTGCCATAAATAAATCATGCAAATTCTCCAGGTATGTCTCTGTCGCTTTGGAGATCACAATGACCCACCACTGGGAGGTTGACAATAATGTTTTACGTAAACCCTTGGAAATATTGTACCAGAAGAAACAGGGTTGTCGATGACACCGGGTGGCACAAAGGGGGTCAGAGGACTGGCTGTTATCATCGGTTTCCAAATATATTATCTCGAATTGCCGAGTCCTGCTAGTTGAGGAATGGTCCTGTAAGAGTCGTCGGAGTCATCAGCCAGGGTGGTCCTGGGGTCCTTAGCGACGATCTTTGAACGTGTGTCACAATACGGGAAACAGGGAGGCCGGTAAAAAGCGAATACGCGCGTATTAGTTAGCACTGCGCGAGAGCAAACACTTAGCACATGTCTGCTAACGGGGTTCGGGGCCTTCTCATTATCGCCCATCGCCCATCGCCCATTGCACATTGCCCATCGTTCGTCACCTGCGTCCTCAGTGGCAAACAGAACTTCTCCGCAGCATCCACGAAGGACCCATTGCTCCGGAGGTCGGTTGGCCTAGAGGAGTATTGAGAGAAACGAGACGTCAATCTCGAATGCAGATTAAGAAGATGCTGTTATGCTGGGGACTGGTAGAGCGTGCCTGAGAGATGAAGGGAGTAGGGAATGTTTAATAGGCCATAAGACCCACAGACCAAGGTATCACTGTTGGGTTTATCTTAAAAATAAAAGAATAATAATAATATAATAAAGAGTCAGTTCGGTAGTAGGTTATGGAGTTTATGGAAGATTGGCGTAGATCCTATCTGAGTGAGATATTTTGGCTGACGCATTTACGAGCTGCCTTATGCCGCCCGTTTACTGCCAAATAATTAGCCCTGGATTTAGTGCTGATTTTATTTAGTCCTTGGGGAAGAGGGAGCGAGTCTCCTATCGGTGGTTACTGGACGTGAGGGTGGGGGGAGGGGGGGAGAGTCATGGGGACCAGCAGCGTTTCGCCTTGGTGCGTCCTTTTTATTAAGCGTAAAATGTCCGCTTTATTTGGACTGGTACCGAGAGACGACAGCGCCACTATGAGAGAAATGCTAAAACGACTGATTTGCCAATTCGGCTGCAGCCACGGCTACTTGGGTTAACGTAGCTGTGAGTTGGTAGTGAGTAGCGGGGAGTCTTTTTGTTTTTATGAAATAGCAGAGAGCGACGCGTGGCTTATTTTATTAGGGTTCATCATCGAGATCGTCCAGATGATGAATAGGATTGGGTACCGGGAGATCTCTGTGTGCAGCCTCTGTATAATTTAGGGTAATATTTGAAATCTTGGTCTCTGGGTATAATCTTGGGCCGATGATCATCAATCCCGTAAAATCGGTTGGGGTCGTTCTCAAAGTAGTCAAGTGGAGGGGCCAGTTCTGGTTAATCTGGTAGCCTGGTAGCCCGGTAAGAGGTTGACGCCCGTGTTCGGGTTATCGTGACACGCACCCCCTCAATTAAGGGATGCTGCGAGAGAGAATGAGCCGGATGAGTTAGGTGGTAGGTAGATGGAAGAAGGCGAACGAGTCTCCTGGTCCGTTAGTCCCTTAAGTCCCCTTTAACGTCGGGGGAGGAACTCTCATCGAAGACGCAATTCCCTTTCCAAGGACCACACAGCAGGAACTACCTGAACCTATCGGCGGATCGCGCCCATAAAAATTAAACGCCGCCAGATAAATAAACGTCAATCGAGAATTAAGATAGGCGTCACCGGTAGCGGCAAGCGGGGCCCCTTTGGCTTGGTAAGGCCCCGGAATTTTTCCAACTTTCAAGATAACGACTAATATATAGTTGTCTCCGTAGGATTTCAGTGCTTTCCTACTCCCTCGAATTGACCCTGAAAGTGAAAGAGACGGAGACTCTAGCACTCTCCAGCATCCGTTCTCTTATCTCCTACTGAATTAAGGATCTACGCGTCTTGTGGATCCATATTAGTTTTAGTATAAATAAGAGAAAAAAAAAAAAAAAGAAGAAGAAGGAAAGGATTCGCATATGAAATACATTTTTAAACATAATCCTGATCATTCGCATGGATTCGGTAGCCTTGGCTCCAGAAGATGGTCTCTTGGTTTTCGTAGCACCGGGTGGCCCCAGGGTCATATATTTCCTGGTTGGCTTCCCACGGCGACCTGTCCTCGCACTCCGTCCTCGACACGGACACCGAATAACCGATGAAAATGTCACTGGAACGAGCAGTTAACGTTCTACCCTCGTCATCGATTCTTTTATGCAGCCCAGTCGGCATTTCGCTTCTGGGTTCTGCTGCCTTCAGGTTTCACGAGCATCCGTAGATGCTCGGGCACGACATGAGACACTGATAAAGAGCAAAAATCATTTTCCTAATTGCGAGCAGCGTCTAAGGAATTTTGATGGGACCTTTTTTTCTTTTGAACGTCGTGAATTTTAATTAAAATCTCAAGAGTCGAATGTACCGCGTGAAATAACAAAGAATTCAAAGTGACTCGGTGAAAACGTTATATGCGCTTTTCGTTCTGATCTCCACGCGCCATCTCGAGAGATTTAATTAGAGGAACATATTGCCACTAATATCCGTCGGACAGTGTCAATCTGTCAGGCTACCAAACGGGCTGATCTTGGATAGCAGGCATAGCACGGCCTATTGGACACGCTGTCTACGATTTAGTTGTCGCGTTCGATCAGCCGGAATGAACCAGGAGGTTTAGGATTTCGAATTTAGGATTTGAGATTTGGCTCTGGTGATCAAGAGGGAAAGAAATCTAAGACTATGCTGTATATGGAATTAGCTGGAATTTAGGGTTTAAATTAAAATTTATTCCCTCTGCCTCCTAATCTCAAGATAAGGACTAATAGAGGATCGCGTCAAGGATCCTTAGCACAGGGCATTATTCAATATGTTGCTACAGACTGAAAATTGGGCTCGTTAGGATACCGTATACCGCAGTAGTAGGTTACTTTGAAAATAATACGGTGTCCCAAGGGGACGCCCTTAAATTCCTAGGATGTCTAAAACCCAACCGAGAGCACCGCGACGCTCGGCGTCGTATCGGTGTACAAGGAGGAATAGCGAAAAGGTCAAGAATTTCACTTGAAATCGCGTATGGAGAAAAGGCTTTGAACACGAGTTCCTTTCGATTTCCAAGTCTCCGGGGGGGGGGGGGGCGTCGCTCTGCGGCCTAAGGCCCAAATACCAGCCAAGGGGCCCAGCCGTTTAATCGTAACGAATCGGCCACGGGTCCCCGCTGCTCCCTGAGACCAGTGTGTAATCGACATCCGGTCCGCCTAATGTCGAGCAGAAGCGCCCTGTAATCTGCCGCCAATGTGTGCTTTGTCCTCTCCTCTTTTCATTCCGTGAAAAGGCCCACGAATACCGACCTCAATTCTGGGCCCTACTCTACCACTCTTGCTGCTACTGCTGCTGCTCCTGCTGCTGGTACTGCTGGTACCAGTGCCTACGTCCACGTCTGGGTCAACTTGGTTCTCTTCTTGAGAAGAGGAGGAATCGAACCAAGATCAGCCGGCAGGATTCGAAGAATAAAATAAAGATAAAGAAAACAAAGATAACCCTCACACTCACCACGTAGTAAAATCTTCCTCAGGGATCTTCTTACTGTCGTACAATTCCACCTGCGGTTCCTGAACTGGTACTGACACTCCCTCGTGCCCACCTGGACACCTTTGGCGATCTCCTTCAGGAGCGCTGGCTCCTTCCGGCAAATGTCTGCCAATTTACCTTTGAGTCTTCTCGTCTTTTTGCATATGAGCATCGGATCCATCACCACCTGGCTGCCAACGGTCCTGCAATCATAGAGTCAATAATTAAGTCAAGTGAATCCAGATTATCAGGATTGCTCTCTTTATTAAGTCTTTAATCATGTCTCGCGATCTCTCATGATCTTGTTCCAAGCTGGTCCGTATAATTTGCAGGAGCTACAAATCGCTTGACGCGACGTTCGCTAAGTTGCTGGGTATTTAGTCGAGCGATATCTCAGCGAAATTAAAAGAAAGACAAGGACCAGAGCACCAGGGATGCTGGGAAGTTTGGAGGTCTGGAAGAGAGATAGAAAAATGGAGATTAAGCGACATCGGAGGAGCAGCCAATGTTGTGTCTCAGAGAGTCTCTTAAGAATTTGATCCAGACGGAGGATTTATCGTTAGCATCTTGATCCCGAATTTATTCGCACTCTCGAGACCTCGTAAATTACTCAAAAATAAGAAAAACAGGGTAAATCTCCAACCCTCTCTCCCACCCTCTCTCTTCCCCTCCGCTCCACTCATTTCGCCTCACCCAGCCTTAACCTCATCTGGTAGCTAATTTTTCCCGATTCTTCAATCCGATACCCTCTTCTGGTTAATTTTATCCCATCTCGCCAGCACGTATAAATATGATATAAAAAAAAATAACCAAAATTCGATATACAGTCATTAAAATCACCTCTCGTGAGATATCTGTATATGAGTGAAATTTGAAAAAAAAAATATATTAGCCGACGAATCAAAAAAAAAGTCGACGTCGAAGAATCTTGAGTGAATGGAAAAATTTATTCGAAAAAAAAATTCAATATTTATTTATCCATATCGATCTCCAAGCCAACGGGGGTAAAGAGCCACTCGCTCCAGCAGTTCCATTCGGTCCGGAAATAGACGTCGCATCGACTTCCCGGTATACTGAGAGGCTCAGAGTATTTTCAATGATCAAATCCTGTATATGCGAATCGACGAACATTTCCTGACGTCTGTTTATAATATTAATATCAGCCGAGTGTCACTTCCGCGAGGGGAAAGGGTTGCCGGGCGAATAATGACTGGGGGAATGATGACTTCAGCCAGCAGCGTTACGTAGTCAAGAATCCACGTCAGCTCCAGTCAGACTTTCCAAGAACGTGTAACGACTGACATAACAGTCACGTTTGCGGACGAGTTACGACACCCACTGTATATTATCCTTAGCCGCATAGTTAGACGAGGGGGTGGTTCCTGCGTATTTCATGGCTGTTTGCCCGTAGCACGCATCTCACCCCGAAGACCAAATAAACTGAGGCCGCATCCGATACAATGAGCCAGATAATAAAATTACGACATTATTACAAACAAAGTGTCTCTCAGTGAGGCCACTTGGGTCCCCCTTCTGCCCCTGGCTCCTCCATCACGATCATCCACTCAGCCACCACTAGGCCACTAGGACGAAGAGGATGACTTCACGGGTGAAGCATAGACAGAGTTCAAATTTGTAGGAACAACTTTCATCCTCCTACCCGAGAGATCTGCCGGATGAAATTCACGAGAGGACACCCGGTATTAAGACTGGAGGATGTTTCAGACGACACTTGGGTCTGACTAATGTCTCGCAGACGTAGAGAAACGGGGGCGACGGGTCTTGGCCATCTTGGCAGATCCTCTAGCGTCTATCCAGGCAGATGGATGGATGGATGGATGGATGAACGGCGGGAGCGACAGCTGGACCACTTAGTAACTGCTCGCGTCCACTCGAGTTCACGAGTTCCCTAGTTCTCGAGTGCGAGATCGTTCACCTGCTTCTCGGAAGAGATGCCGACGTCGTCCTCGTCTCGGTGGCGGAGTCGCGTGAAAGGGCCTGGGTTCTCTTTGGAAGAGAGAGCCGAGGGAATCGGGTAAAACCGGAGGTATAAGAGGCTACTTCCGGTGGCAAGTAGCTAACCTTGAGGAAATCGTGTCGACCTTGTCGAGGTCGCGCGACGATTCGCAGCCTTCTCGGAATAGATTTTGATAGGCTGTACGTGGGTGACGAGAGGGATGATCAGTCGGTAAGGCAGTTTCGGTATCGATCATCTATAAACGGAAATTGAGTATACTGAGAAATCCTTTCATCGGCTCTGATTTGTTTGATCTTGAGGTCCAAGTGTGGAGAATTTCCTACGATCGATGGCTACGGCTTCGACCTAAATATATCGAGTGAGATGGACGACGTCGACGCGACGGCCACCCCCCCCCCCCCCCTTCCCATTGGTGCCAGGACCAAAAAGACTCAGAGTCGGACAGACGTATAAATGGGCCGACAGGCGTGAAGGAGAGAGTGGGAAGGAATGAAAGAAAGAGAAGAAGAAAGTAGATGGAATTAATATGTACGTCTGCTCTCTACCGTTATCCTAGTTCATCAGCCCAGTCGCTGGGTCTGCCAGTGATAGCCGCGAGAATCGTTATGGTAGCGGAAGGATGTAGACGAGAGGGGAGGATGCTGAAATAAAGGGAACAAAATAAAAAAGATGAAAAGGATCGGAGGTCGCGAACGAAAAGCGTCGAGAGGCCGGTTAGGGCGGTCGACTTATTTATTGCCTCATTAGACGCACTCACTTTGCTCGAAGGCAGCTCCACGCTGTCTGCTCGGATCGACAGTGACGAGCGCACTGGGCCGGTTTGCTGGCTCCGGTAGAGAGACGCGCGTCCAGACGTCCACGACGTCGACCAAAAGACGTCGCGAATCCGAGAGGGCAAGATACTTGGAAAGGAAGACCTTGGACCAGAAGTCCCAGCGAATTCTTTGGATATCCAAGTAAATTCCCAGAGGGACCAGGCGACAGGGTCTAGAGTATAATCGGTACACGGATCTGCCGGGGATGCTGGGACGTCGCTGAGTTGGAGGAAAGGAAAAAGAAAAGGAGAAGCAAAGGGGAAACGAGAGTCTTGTTGAAAGAGTCGCGAACGGAAGTGACGCGTCACAACATCTCAGAGCGCTAAATACCCACGTTAAATCTAAATCATCGTGTCTTGTTGCTCCAGGTCCAAGTACCACTTGATCTCCAGCATCCAGTACCTTAAAGTCTCTCGTCTCCTGGACTCGCGTCTCTTTCGGGTTTCCCTCTCGTGCGGCACGAGAGACACGTATAAATATCACATGACTCCGCTGCAGGCACTGCGACTAGAAGCTACCTAACCTAACACCTGATACTCCTACTAAGATCGGTACAGGAATGGCGGTGGGTCCCTACATAGAGAGAGAGAGAGAGAGAGAGAGCAAGAGAGAGAGAGAGAGAAGACCCAGTGACATAAGCCGGAATGCCGCGAACAAATTGGTGGCAAGGGTCACCGCGTGTGAACCAGTGTGAACCGACCGTAGGGAATTTCAAGCCGCTTTCTCTCTCTCATTGTATTACAAACACTGAATCTCCGGAGTGCCGCCGTCGAGCGTAGTAGAATAGCAAAGGGTAAGGCTAAAAGTAACGTGTGGACCAAGCATAAGTAACGAAATACTAAATACAAAAAAAAAGGTAAATAGTTATTAGAAAAAAGTCTGTGAATCAAGCATAAAAAGCTGGAGTCATTGAAACTAGATTAAAAAGCGAGCATGACTAGTCTGCGATGCAGGGCCTTGTAAAATTAATTAAAAACGAGGTCAGGCTCAAAGAGAAAAAGACGTGGACTAATATGACAAGAGTAGCAAGATCAGCAAGATCAGCAAGATCAGCAACGGCAATAGCGGCAATGGCAGCACAGACAGCTATATTCGTAGGTACCGAAGTAGACTCCATGATCGAGTGGATCCCAAGTGAGAGACGGTTGCACTATATTTAATGCACCGTGAAGAAGTTCCCGAGGCGAAAGGAGAGAGGAGAAAGTGAGTGAGAATGGCAAAGACGCAGATGAACGCGCAAACTGAGAGAATCGCGAGAGTTATGCGTGTTTACGTTGGCCAGCCTGATATTCCTTCGGGGCACCGAGAGAGTTCTCTCGTTCGTTCCTTCCCTTTTTCTTTGACGCAGACTGTTCCCCTCTCAGTTTAATCTTGCCCGGTTCCACCGAGGAATCCGAATGGAAGACACGAAGTCCCAAAAGGACCTAACGTCATTCTGCCTCTGGACTCTGCGGGAACTTGGCGAATTACGTTTAGCGTAACGTACCGTGTAAATAGTTACGTACCCCCTTATCATTATGATTATGCGTACAGGTAAGAAAGAGACATGGTAGAAGGGAGCAGAAGAGGGAGAAAGAAAGCAGGTGAGAGGTGGGAGCATCCAGTGGTCCAACCAGAGTGAAGGTGGTCGCGGACTGCCCACCGCGGCTCATTGGCCAACTTCATGGATCCCGTACAGGTATGACGTTGTTGTCGCTGGAAGAGAATCCGTATCGATTGAAATCGATAGCCAATAGATCGATCCAAGTCGTTCCCGATTCGCGACTAACTTCAAGGCCGACTTGATTGTTTGCTGTTTGGGTCTGCGAAATTTTCAAATTTTCTTCCTTAGTCCGATTGGTATGCAAATTTTCGAATCGAGTTCAGTCGCTGGGGCGTCGCGACGTCTAGGTCTATCTCCTTGACGCTGCGTCGAGGCGAATTCCAAGGAGCGCGACTCGCCGCCTCCTGGTTCTTTTGACTCTTCCAGGCACCGAAGTGCATCCGAGGGTATCCGAGAGTAGCCGAAGGCACCGACGCTCCCTGTCGACTTACAAATTATATGCGCTCCTCGAGATTTACGGTGACGCGGCAGCGAGACCATTGTCCGTCCTCGCTTACTTCTTTACTCGGCTGCTCTCTCTGGCTCTTCACTTCTTTACTTCTTTACTTGCGTCCCATACCACTGCCAGGAGGAAGAGGCTCCCACCGTAGGAGCCAACGGGATCGAGAGAGATAGGAGGAGCGCAGCAGAGAAAGATCGAGAGAGAGAGAGAGAGAGAGAAATACTCGAGGGAAACTGAAGGGCGGACGGGTCCTGCTGGATTCTCGCGAAAAAACCAGAGAATGTCGGCCGGCGAACAGAATCCGGTCGGTCCAGAGCGGTAATCGTCCGCTCTGCTCCGAGCGTCGCCTCAAGATTCGCCCAGCAGGATGAATCAAGGTATTCGATGACAAACTGTTCTGGATTCGTACTTGGAGCGGTCCGACCATGATCTTTCGAATTTTTCATTAAAATAATTATCGATCTTAGATCGAATCGATAATCGAGATATCGATCGGAGAATTATCTCGAGCGAGTGTCAAATAGATAAAAAAAAATTTTTTAATCAAAATACCTAGGACGAGATAAAATATGTAAGGGGGGGAGTCCGCTCCTCTCCACCCCTTGTTGTCGCCGAGAAAATTCCCAAGAACGCTTAAATACCTGTTATCAAAACAAACCGGGCCCTTCTAATATATTTATCAAACAGTCGAGTGTCCTGCTCGAGAGGCGGACAGGTAGAACGAGGTGCAACGAAAACGTCAGAGAAACACGGGAATCCTTTTAAATCGTAAATAAATATTTGCCTGCTTAACTCCCCTTTCGCCAGTGCATTTTACAAACGAGGCCCTTTCCCCGTCGGGGGCCCGTCTAAGCAAAATCTCAAGTAAGGCCCATCGGCCCTCGTGCACCCTGAACGTACCGTAGCCTAATTTTCGTAAACTTCGATTTCCCACTTCCATAAATCCCAACCGGGAGATCTTCCGTCCGGATGCTGCTGACATGACGTGCCTCGCTAGATAAGACTATCGTAATGTAAACATTGACATACTTAACGAGAGGACTCGCAAGATGCGAGTAATTTACGATTAACGAGATACTCGGCGTAGCTCTACGTTACTCAAGAGGCGTCAACGAGAACGAGTCTCCTTAATAATACCTTGACTTTTGCAAAATCATTTTTCATTCGATTTAGTCGATTGAAGATTTTTGAATGTTTCACAATTTTTTTCAAATTCTCCAAAAATTCATCTCACCCCCTCCCCCAGTGCCAAGCGTCTATAGCGTAATTATTTATTGATATAGCAATCCTAGAATTACGTGTACAAGTGAAACAACGTAAGACACCAATTTCCCAACGGCAGGGCCTGTTTACTCCTTGGGCCTTTGGCCACTTGGCCACTCACTCGCTCGCCCATACTCTCACACGTTCTCTCTCTCTCTCTCTCTCTCTCTCTCTCTCTCTCTCTCTCTCTCTCTCTCTCTCTCTTCTATGCTAGGTAAGTACGCGCTAACGGAGGCTATGCATTGCAGATGACTTCTGTTTGTTTAAAGGCTCGCTTTATGGCTATCATGTGTTACGTTGTTACCGTGTTCAGGCCCACCGCCACGCGGCCTACACGGCTCTTTTTTTCATTTCGCTTCCACCTCAGCATCCACCTATATGCGATGGTTCAGCGATCCAGTCGCTGGATGGACCGTCGACGAGAGACGAATAAGGGACAAAAGTAGCGACTGGTCTAGGGTACGCACTGGGCCGATATAATTAGTGTGAGAGAGACGAAGATAGAAATACAGTGAGACTCACCAGAAAGAGCCGGTGATGGGGGTGACGAGGAGAAGGCAGATCGCAACGAGGACGGGGCGCATCTCCATCCCCTCCCGGCCCTCCCTCTCGCGGAGCCAAGTGTCTCGATTATGCCCTCGATTGAGCAGGTCTGCCCAATTCGATTAATTCTTCTCCTCCTCCACCTCCTCCCTCCTCCTCCTCCTCCCTCCTCCTCCCTCCTCTTCCACCTCCCCTTGCCTGCTGCTACTCTGGACTCCTCTTGGTTCTTGCTCCTCTACGCTCTCTTCTCACCAGCTGATCCGATCTCCTTGAACCTCGAAGGAGCACGACTCTCGGCGCACTCGCCGTCTTCCGTTTACTCGGACGGATCGACACCAACTAGAGAACCAGCGTGCCAGTCCCTGGCGACGCTTCTTCCTCTCCGCGGACGACGAGCACTGGTGAGCGCGACGTCGCTCCAGGGCGAAACGTCATAGCTCCTATTCACGAGAGTACCGAAAGTTCGATGTGGACGCGGCAGGAGACGCGGGAGGGCGTGTACGGGGAAGAGGACCGGAAGTGGAGATTAACGAGAGTTAAGAGATCCAGTGGAAAGCATTAGGGATTGATAGAAGCAGAGGAGGAGCAGAACCGTCGAAGATTAACCGGTACTTGGGTACTTGGTGCGAAGCTTCGATCACTGAGGTCGACGAAGACTTTACGATTGGTCACAGGTCACGGTGGGTCACGGGAAGTCCGAGGATCCTGATAAGAAGTCGGTCACAGGATCTCTCTTGGCAAACGAGTCTCGGAGCTTCTTGTCCGAAGGGACAAAAACGCGGCGCACGTTGCTGCCAGAAGTACGTCACTTGGATCTTTGAGTGTTACTCTACCCCCACTACTGAACTCCTCGAGTGTCCCCACCACCAAGATCACCAGAGCACCGGACGAGCACCAGAAAATACCGGCATCGGCACCATTCGATTTCCTTCTTCCTTCTATTCGCCTTTTACCGATCTCGCTTACCGGCCCTACTTTCACAACGAGAACGAGACATGGTGGCTGAACGATCGAGTGAGAGAAAGAGAGAGAGAGAGAGAGAGACAGATGTATATGAATCTTCGATAGGAAGTGATCCCCCCCCCCCCACCCACCCCGCCCCTGTGCACTTCTTCGGCGCGTAGCTGCTGTCTTCTGTCGTTTCCGATGGCTGAGGGACGCACTGGGACCTCAAAGACGTATCTTGATCGAGTCGCACGAGGTAAACGAATCGTAGGCGCGAAGGGAGGAAACCGGAAGTCACAACGATGAAAAATGTCTGAATTACCAAATGGCGAAATGGGGCAAAGGCAAAGGGGAGACGATCGGTCTCCGATTGCCGAGCGAGCCTGAGCGAGGAGTACGACTGTGTTCACGAGGCAGGTGAGCGCCGCTCGGCGGCAAACTAACGCACCAGGCCCCTCTTTTCCTCTTTTACTCCGCAGCCGAGAGTCACTCGCCGCATCTCTGGATACTTTGGCTGGCGCGATGCTGAGAGATGCTGCCTGATAAAACGAGATGGAAAGCGACGTACCGTTTCCTATCATCTCCACCCTTGCGATCTCTAAATATAGAAGCTTCGAAGGTTTGACCGTTTACGTGAGACAAGTATCAGTTTCGGGAGAGGATGAAGGTGAGGAATGAGATGGCAGGAGGGAGGGAAAGAAAAAAAAAAATGTTTGGGACCTATGGCAGAGACAATCTAAACGGCCATACCAGGCCCATCTTGTCCCTCCGATAGAGGGTTCGGTATTTCGGTGCTAAGGAAGTTACGCGTGACGTGTCGTCGTCACTAGGTCGATACGCGACTCGTCCCTTCTGACAGGAACTCGGAGACTCATCTCGCGCCGACTGAACTTCCAGTCGAGCGAACGGGATGCTGTGTGAGAATTTTGAAAAAGCTATCGATGACGCTTCTACCTTTCTGCATGGTTTCCTTCGTGAGTCCCTTTGTAGTCGGTCGAAAGGCTCGGGGCCTTAAATTGTGAAGAAGCGAAGAACCGAATTGGTCCAGCAATCGCTAATAACGGGTCGTAAGTCCCATTGCGAGAATTAGTAGAGCCGAGAGAGAATTCATAGCGAGTGGCTCTCTCTTCGAAATACACGCGAACACGCACGTCCACTCATACTTATGCACGCACGCGCGCGCCTACCAAGCCAGCCTATTGAGAGGAACTGGGCCCACTCGGCGTGTGGCTCCGTTGGGCCTTTCATCTCTGCCGCCGCAACGAACTTGTGAATATCTTTCGAAGACGACCTCGAGGATTTCCCTGGTAACGAAACGTTGACCGATCGTAGAGGCAGCCGTTCCGCGACGGAAGAACTTTGTTATCCCGATTAAGAGGATCCTAAGGTAGAAGACGATTCCTGGATACGTGGCGAGGTATAGGCCTAATGTGCAGGCTGGTCGGTGGGCCCGGTAGAGTGGGCCTAGTGAGTGAGATTTTGAATGCCCGTATCATGGCCGTGAGGCGGGAGAACGGGGACCAGCGGGGGTCCGTATTACAGCTCATTTAGCAGCGGGGTCCTATGCCCCTTTCTTCGGCGCTCCCCGAGACTAGTCGGGCAGAACAGGTCCGCGGGACCTACAGCACCGATGAGCGGGGGCCTCTCCCGGACCTCTCCAGGACCTTTCCCGGGGCCCGTTCCCATAGCTCCAACTCCGCGGGACTTCGGCCTCTATTCGAACACGCTGCTCCCGCTTCTCACGTGCCACTCTCCCCGACTTCACTCTCAAGAGCCACGGGCCCAGGATCATCTTGCCCAGAAGAGCGCGGCTACATGATCCCTCGCCATTTTTAATTTCCAATTTATAGTTTATAATTCGTCATTCCTTCCTCGTAATCCTTCTCCTTCCTCTCCTCCTTCGCCTCCTCGCCACCGAGGTTCCACCTCCAGAGGCGTAACCTCTTCTCACGCTATAATCGCGCTTAATACCGACATGTATGTTTGATGCGCGTGACAAAAATAGAAGGAGTCAAGAGTAGGTCCATCCGAGCGCACGCGAGAGATGAACCAGGTGCTGCGGGCAGAGGATCATCAGGTTCAAGGGTGATCCTAAGCGTGAACAAAGTCGCAGAATCACATGGACGCGCGTTGCTGGACCAGAGAGAACGGAGTTCCACACGTGGACGCGTTGTGCTCCAGGTTACGCGGCGAAGAGGAGGGAGTACGGCTCGCAGGGCCGTAGCACGGCCGGACCGTCAGAGAGTCGGGTGGGCCGAGCGGGGGGGGCGGAAGGGGGGAGGTCAGGACGACGTTACCCACCAACACAGACGCGGAATGGCCAGTAATTTATGGGTGAGACTAATTACCGGGGAATGCAGCTCCTCCGACTCCAGCCATTCCGTCCTAAGAGCCCGTACCGTGGTTCGTGGGCAGTTCGCGCGGAGAGTCTCGCACGGCTCACCCACCCTGGAATTTAATAACTCTACCCAGGCGACGGGGCGCAACTGCGACTTCCACATTGAAACACACCCTAATGTCCACGACAGACGTAGGGACTGTACGCACTCTGCGTGATCCCAGGGCACGAGTCATTAGCTAGATAGGATCTTGGTGAACAGTTTTTAGCCACTTTTCACCAAAACTTCCTGGACGCTTGTTCTTCGGGTAAAGGAGTGAAAAATGAAGGAGAGGGAGATGGCTGGGAGTGAGAGTGGGAACTGTGTCCGTAAAGTGAGTCTGCCTAAGCTCCACAAGAAAAGCAGGTATTTTAAGGCGGTAGACATGGGCGTGTTCCCACGAGCCATCCAAGTGTTAGAACAATACCACCATCATCGTCAACCGTCATTTGGACATTAGGCTTAAGCCCTCATTTGGTGAATCCGGTCCTCCAAACGCCATTATACGTTTCGTTCAGGCAGCTGCTCGTGCGTCGATCGTGAATCGTCAGATCCGAAGAATCTCGCAATTTTCAAATTCCAAAAGTCCACGAAACAGTTCCTCGAGATATTATTTGATTTTTTGGTATTCAATTAATTTTCAAAAATATCTGTCTCGTTCGAACGCAAAAAACATGAAACTTCACTATGAAAGCAACAAATCCCCCTTTTGCTTCTTCTTGTGGAACTGATCTTTCACCCGGGTCCAATCCTGGAGTCCATCCGTCCCGAACGGGATGCGACGCAATGCGTCCCTCTTGCAAGATCAGCACAAAAACTTCTCTTCCTCTCCTGCCCCTCCGTCCAGTCCATCGTCTCCAGCAAGGACGCGAATTTATCCCAGGGTCGATGTCGAATCAAATGTCCTTAAAAATGCACTGGACATCACAATGGCTGCTGCACAAATAGATCTACAAATAGCTAAGACGATAACCACAAGTGTTTCACGTTGTAGCAGCATATAGCACAAAGAGCATTTCTAAAGTCGTCGAGGAAAAGAGTAGGAAAGTTCTGAAAGTCTCTCCAGCATCACGTAAATGGAATTTACACGGTCCAGATCGAACTAGCTAAATAAATGGCATATACCGTGAGAGCAATTATACGGCACTTATCCCATATCGAAGGACTCTGCATCTTTCCACAATGGTAATTATGAGAGCAGCCACTCATAAATTTCATACGCAAACGTACGGTGAGTCGATAGGCGAAGCCACTTTCTATTTCCCATAGGCTCCGACATCGGTGAGTAAAGAGATGCGGAACCAAGGTAGAAACAGCCAAGGTGCGCTGAGGCCCGAGAGAAGCTGCTGGAGGAGAAGGAGGGAACGGAGGATGTCAGAGGGAACCGCGACGTGACCTGGGGAGGTTAGGCGACCGTGTATCCCGACGTGTCCTGCGATCGCATAACGACGCATTTTATTACAGAGAGTGCATGTCCTGTATTTTTATGGCGCAACCAGATCGACTCGGAACGGTTTCAGCTCTCTTTCAGACTGCATCCCTCCCCCTCCCCCCCTTTTCCTAGTGTCTCGTTGAACTTCTCTCGCAAACGTAAAACACCTATATATGCCGGTGGGCAGCTGGTTAGACGATCAAATGGAACGTGACAGAAGGATCGAGGGGGAGGGGGGGAGGGGGGGTGTCGGTTGCAGTTGAACGTTGGCTGCAATTGCAAGAGAAATAATGACTGGTAAAGACAAGGGCACTTATAGGGGCCTCCTAGATTCTTATTCTCAAAAAGTTTAAAACGTCTCTCGGGGTTCATCCAAAGAGTCCCGATCCTCGTCCGGGTCTCGCCGGCGTTATAATTTGAGGCGGTTTCAGGGAGGTCCTGCCTCGGGCCCAGAGCCGAGTTCAATGAAGTCATCAGCTAGGCCGGACGGACTCTGTTATTATGGCCTGGTACCGCGGCACCGCTGCACCGGCACTCAGTTCTTTCTTCGCTCCTGCACCGCTTCTGAACCACACCTTTCGGACTTGCGACTAACAGTGCAAAGACATTCTCGGGACATCGTTCGGACGTTACAATTCATTTTTTGAATTTGCAAAAATATTTTCTCCTTTTAAGGAGAGTACTAGGACGTCTTGGGTCTCAAATTTTCACGTCCTACTTCCGACACGTGTACCAGCTATTGTATACAGGTATTTTCTATTCTCACTGGAACAAGAGCCTATTTGGGTCCTCTAGAGTCCTAATCTCAGTCATAAAGGGGAAATTGGTTTTATGACCTAAAAGTTTAGGTAATTAGATTCCTACTTGTTAATCCGTTTATCAAGGGATGAACCACCATTGAGACACTCTCTCGGGGGTAGCTTCTATTCTCTCGGGTTGGCAAAGAAAAAAAAAAAAAGAGTTAAGTGTTCCGAAAATCCTCTTGACCAAATCCCAATAGCAACACGAGGATTTTGGTTACAATAAAGAAAAGAAGAGCTTCCGCTATGCAAAGTCTGTTTATTACCTTGAAGTAGCGTCCTTGTCATCCGGTGAGGGTTGAACGGGGATGCAAGGGTGTACATGAGGTAAGATGGAAGCGAATATAAAAAAAAAACGGGCAAACAATTAAATAGCGGCGCAAACACCATAATGACGCGTCATTTGGTGGGCATTGTGTAGGGCGCGTTCGGTAAACCAAACCTTGCCAGCCTATTACTCTCCTAAACGATTTTTTCCCGGGTGAAATCGGCCGGACCCGATGGTAGCGTAAAAATTTGGACTAATGGTGCTCAAGCACAATGCCCGAGGTGCCCGC
The DNA here is from genome assembly GCA_031762395.1 of Calameuta pygmaea. NCBI lineage: Eukaryota > Metazoa > Arthropoda > Insecta > Hymenoptera > Cephidae > Calameuta > Calameuta pygmaea. The sequence continues at coordinate 2,175,038 of JASANN010000246.1, forward strand.
CGAAGACATTGTCAAGGACGGATGGGATTTTACATTTATGAAGAGATCTCTAACTCATCCCGTCTTTTGAGCGGCACTGGGGCCCCCACAGCATTCGTGTGGATATTAGGGCGATTGTCGTGCCTGATTCGGTACGGTTCTGAAATAAGGCCCCCGCGGGCTGACAGCGGTCCGTACAAAGCACTGGCCCAATGTCTCCCTCTATTCTCCCTCGCTCTCTCTCTCTCTCTCTCTCTCTATCAGCCTCGCACTCCAGGCAGGTCCTCCTCGCTGGCTGCCTGACGCCTCGAGTGCCCTAATCTTCTCTCCCTCGCACTCTCACACCTCCCCTTGAATAATTACTACACAAATATCCGACCACACGTCGAGGCTCCTTCGTCTCCTCTCGTGGGATCTCTTCCTACGGAGAGACAGACTCCAATCACTTGGTCAAGACGTCCGGTCGGGGTACAACCGGAAATGGGATAGATGGTAGGCAGGATCATGTTGCAGGGTACGAGATGCAAAGTGTCCTGGGACTTGGAAAGAAGGTCAAAATAAATGAAATTGGCATAATGCTTGTCCCGGGACTCGATCAGGTCTTCTCGGTGAGGTCTGTATCATCTTGAGCTCAGCAGCGTCGGCATCGTGTGAAGTCCGGCTGAGCCATTATCCCCCTTGGCTGCCTTCAAGGTGTATGCCATCCAGCCATCCAGCCATCCAGGCATTCAGGCGTTCAGGCGTTCAGGCGTTCAGGCATCTTAGGCATCAGGAGGGCCAAGGAGAGTCGCTCCATCAGAATGAGGATGAGGATGAGCACGAGGATATGGAGAATGGAGGAGGAGTAGAACGAGAAGGAAGAGAAGTGCGTGCTGGATTGCAAGCTGAGGTGTCGGGGCCCGTATTAAGGGGGCGGTACACCTCGAAGGAGTCCCGAATTATGACGTCACGGACCGCACACGTTGCGATCAGGTGAGTCGAATACAAAATGGATTGTTAATTACGAAGGGGAGCCAACCTGCCGGGCGTCGTCGGAACCAACAGCCGCCCTCGACGTTCTTATCCGTGTTGAAAAGACTTATCTATTTTTTAATTTATTGGTCGGACGTCCAAAGGACGTCCTCTGGATGTCTTTCTGGTATTTCAAATAAATTCTCGAATTCTCTTCCAGCCATGAGTGTTTCTGTCCTAGGAGGAGACTCAAATACCAAGAGGGACAACTTGGCTCCACAGAAATTCCTGCTACCCTCATAATCCTAGTGTAAATAGAAAAATGGGGTTTCCCTTTATTTCCCTCTTTCATATTTCGCTTATCCATTTCCGTGAATGGACGCTTATCTCGTCTGGGTCCGAAAGCGAAGAGCCGGGATTGGACCCAATAGATGCAACCCTCGGGAATGGCATCCGGGACGTTTTAACACGTTTTAATTTAATGCCGGCAGAGTCGTAAAGATATAGGCAATGGTTTTACAGGTGGTTTATTGTGACGGACCTGTCGTGCGTGAGCGGGCCCAGTCGAGGGATGTCCCGAAGGGGCTTCTGGCCCAACGGGGCCCGATTCTCAAGCACACGCGTCCCACCTTCACGAGGAAGCGCCTTAAAACGTGCATCTAAATTTTTACGACACTTCGGATTAGGCTGAGCAATCGCGATAGCGATGGACGTCGTACCGAACTGGCTATTAATTTTTCCACTGGGAAATACTGTAAAAGGCCCAATATATGTGTGTACATGTATATGACAGTTCAGAAAAAAAAAATAGCCGGAAAACGATCGAGAATCGTAATCGGCGTGTAACGCTGTTCATTAGCTCTGGAAGTCGGGTCCGACCTTACACTCAGCGGGATAGCTCATCCGGCGGGCAAAGATCTTCCAGCCATCCAGTGGGTAACAGGATCATCTACTCGGTTACGAGATAATGCGTGGAAGAGGAAAAATAAAAAAAAATACAACGTCTCTATTCAACCCGATTATGAAAGATTTTGAAGGCGGTAACGTTGCAGCAACGGCAGCAGCAACAGCAGCTTTAGCCTTTGACGGACCCAGGGTAAAAGTGGAAGACTATACCATGAGTGGTCCGACGGGTACAAGAGAGATGAAAGAGGCTGGGGGTCCAGGGGGAGGATCAGTTTCATTCATGAAATCCTTTATCTCTCAGGAATCTACGAAAATTGGTTCCCACAGGGCGAAACAAAGAGAAACATCTTTACTCCGCGTGAGCTTGGCTGCCGCTTCGGCCATTGTATTTTCTACAGTCTTCACTCTGGACCAAGTGTATTATATCTTGGTACCCAATACTCTGCTACCAGGGATACCACATCAGGAACACCGACTTCGTGACATCAGGGCATCACGCACCGGACCCACCAGCAATTCAAACGCATCGTCATAGATGCGGCCACGTGAACCACGTGGTTGTGCTGGTATTTTTTTATTTTATTTGTTTCTCCATCCTTCCTCGACATGGACCGATCATCCGCCATCCTGGACAACGGAGGCTCAGAATCTTGTCGCACGCTACGTCGACACGCTCTCAGTGTTCAGCCTTAAGAAGAAGTCGATGCAAGACTGTAGAAATTGGGTGTACAGGTCCTTTCAGATTAGATGGCTTCCATTTTATTACCGATCTTACACGGTCCATCGTCAATATGATTCTGTAGGTTCAATTCACCAGCATTTAGCATGATGGCTACGAGATCAGATCTCTGAATCATTCGGATCGATAGATGATATCTTATTTAATGCTGAGAAAGAGACCTCCCAAGTTATGCCTGAGTGGTCGATGGACCGATCAGCCAATCGATCGATCCGATTCACCAGGAGCGACATCTGACTGGCTGGCTGATTGGCTGGACCTCTTGATTATCCCGGAATTGATTTCTCCTTGCGGTTAGAACCGATCATCGACCCGTGCGCTACGTCACCTAAGAACTTCTCTACAGTCAATAAACAAGATGGGTCCAAGCTTGATCTTGCTCATGGTACCAAGTCCAAAGTTGGTCCTGCGTAAATCTCTAAATTTCCCAAAAAAAAAAGATCAGTTCCACCAAAGTGATTGCTTAGGGTCAGAAAATTGGACGGTAAATTTTCGTAGACGTGGGTCAGCCGTCTGGCAAACCATATTCAGATACATATAAGTGTCTGTATATGCATGTGTGAATTAATAATGAATTCGCCTGATATCTTGTAACGAGACGACTTGGGCGGCAGAAAGTAGTCGAGTCGACAAACGAGTATTTATGGGATCCCATGCCTCTATATTAAACTCTCTCTTCAATCTGTCTCTCTCATGCAGCCACTCTCTATCATCAGCTAAGGATCGATTTGCTCTCGTCCGATGGCAGGAGGTTTTGCCAAATGATCACCAGCCCCTACACTGTCGCATCATCTGGAGATTCGAATAAACTTTTTCTTCCCTCCGCGAGACTCTTTCGCCATTTCATTAAACAAATTCCAGGCATTCCCTGAGCCATTTGTGTCCAAACACGATCCGCGGCGAACAAAGAAGTGTTAATTGCGTTATTATACGCGTATCACAATGGACCACGATACTATCTCGCTCGGCATTGTACGATTATTAAATAGGATGATGCGGCTGTATTGAGACGTCGATCCCAGATCAGAGAGTCAATCTCTGAATGGTCACTCGTGAGAGGCGAGCTGCGGGGAGAGGATGGAGGAGCCACGGGAGACAGAGCAGAATCACATGCGGTGGGTCCGACTAATTCCTCATAGATGAGTTAGACCTGATCACCTGAAATATTTGAATGAAAAAGTTTATAAAAAAAATATTCAAAGATCATTGAGATCAATTTTCCTTTAGCGATTTTCAGATTCAATAAATCTTACTCCTCGATCAATCAATGAAGATCGTAATTAGCCAATAGACGATCTAATCCCAAGTCCAAGGCACACTTGAAGATCGAAAGTCAGTTTCACTGCTGAAGACCTCAGCGACCCTGCAACCTCAGAACATGTGAGACGTAGGTGTTAAGATTCTAATCGGACTTCGGCCGTGTAGAACAAGCGCGATCAGACTCACCGAGTGGTTCTTGGAGGTGGCAAAGATTCTAATCAGTTCCCGAAACGTACGAACCATGTGCCACCATCCTTATCTCCTCTCTCTCTCGAGAGAGAGAGAGAGACAGGTCTCTCTTCATCCCTGGTTCCGTCGTCTATCGGCTCTATATCGTATCGAACAAGACTAGATCTTCGCCAGTAGCTGAACTAGATACAAGAGTCAAAGACTGAATATATGAAATAGCCATAAGTGAATGAGCCCCAGCATTGCACGAATGATCCCTGATGGGACGATGATCCAAGACCAGGTCCCATAAGGCGCAAGAGGCGCACGGAGCGTGAGATCCGACAGCTTCGGAGGTGGCAATGAGCTGAGGTCCCGCCTGCCGCCACACCCACACGCATATATCTTATTTTCCCTTTTTATTTATTCGGATTGCCGTTGGTCGAGGGCACTCTCTTCGAATCCCCTTGCGCCTCGGTCCCATAATAGCCAACTATGGTGGTCGATCCTGGCCCAGTGCCCCTGTGGCCCATAGCCGCCACATCAAATGGAAGCTCAGGATCCTCCACCGGTCTAACGGATCCCCACCTCCGCTATCCATCCACCTTCCGCATCCCCCGACAGTCATCCTCTACCTATATGGCCAATTAGCCAGGAACGCATTCAGGACTCGTAGGAGCCTGATGATTCGATCACGAGATGCTCCCTGGATCCTCGACACAAGAAAGCAAGATCAGGATCGCTATGATCCTCTTAAGAGCAGATTACTCGAAGGTTAAGTGCGACTGAATGCAGCATGGGGTAGTCGCGTATCCACGGATCCGCACGTAGAGGACAACAATGAGGATTGCCCCGGTAGAAAGAGGGTTGGGCGGGTGAGGGAGAACGTGGAAAACGGGCGGAACGCTATGATCCTCGAAAGCAGATTAGCCGGCTATTTTAGCGAGCAAATCGATCACGCTCGGACGCATCCTAACAAGTGCTTCTTAAGGACTACAAGCAATATCCTCTTCGCGACCGTGCGAGCGCGAGGATCCTTCTTTCTCTTCTCGAAACGGATATCTTTTTCAATGTTCGTAAACAATGGGCGCCAACGGTGAGGTGGTGCTGCTGGTGCTGCTGGTGCTGGTGGCGCTGCCGATGCTGGTGCTGCGCCTGGATGGACCGAATCGGGTGAAGCGGACGGGATAAAAAAAGGAACGACCAGTTGAAAGGGAGACCGTGAGACGTTCCGAGTAAACAATTTTCCATTGGGTACGCATGTCCCGGACCTGCTGCTATGGACGATTGACAGGCGTTTAACGATATGGCGCGTCCTCAATGGAGATTCTCATTCTACGAGATCCTTCACTTGACTGCAGAGAGACGTGCCAACTGACACTGCTTACGTAACTGACGCGACACTGACAATCGGCTGAGAAAAGGATACGGGCTTCCACGATCCTGGTCGTGACTGCCTGGATGCCTGACTCAGGGTCTGTTCCTCAGGCATTAAATCCAAAAAGGATAACGCGTGCGTCTTCTTTACCAAGAACCATAAGGCCCGATCCTGGAGCTTAAAGGAATGCATTTTTTTATCCCTCTCCTTAAACATACGTATACCTTTGAAAATAGAGAAGAAATGCCATAGAGATCTCTATACATATATAGGTATAGGTCCTTTGTATAAAGAGATCGAAAAAGGATACGACAGACACCTGCCCATTTCCTGTCTCCGGGCAACCCGGTTCCTCTTATTAGAACTAATTAGGGCTTTATACGAGGATAAACGAGCGCGTCGATATCCGGTCGACCAGGAGGAGATCTAAAAACGAGAGAGAGAGAGAGAGAGAGAGAGAGAGAGCGCAGGATCGGAATTACTCCATCTTCCCTCGCTCCCTGGACCCCTTTCAATACCAAATTCATTCACGCAGCAGCTACGTCAAAGGATGCAAGATAATCGTTTGCCCATTTATTTTTGGATATTGAAATGCGCCTCGGCATCCCTCGGCATAAAGAAACGAGGGCGTGCCAGCGACATCTGTGTGTGTTTTTTTGGGGGGGCCTCCGCATAGCAGGGACGACATAATAGCTAATGATGGGGTGCCCCTAGCATTAGCCGCATAAACTGTACTCCCTATCAAAGAGTACCAGGACCTGGGCCAGGAGCAGGGAGATCAAGTGGGTCCCGTGCACGAATCAGGACGGTCCGGGTACCGTGATAGCGATGTCATCGGAGCAGACGACAGGGGCTCGTGATTTCATCAATGATCATCTTTTTTGCTCGGAACATCGGACGACTGTCCGTTCGATAAATGAAAGTATTGATTGGTTATCGATTGCTTCTCATGCTCGTGTCTCTCTCGTACTAACCGATTCGCCGACGCTCCACCCACCGTTCCAGTATGCAAATTGAACGTCCACTTCTGAAATGCCCACGGCGTGACCGTTTTGCTCTTCTCCTCTCACTCCTTCTCCTCATATTTCTCCTTCTTTGTCTGGTTCATGATTTTTCCTTTTTTTTTTTTGTTAACCTCCCTCCTTACCCCGTCTCCACCTACGTACCCACACGCGATACTCCCTTTGTCGAGGCTTGACGAGAGTCGCGTCCTCGGTTTGTCAGCAACTTGTCGGCCTTTAAGGATTTAGTCTCGAGAGCTTCGTATACGCAATTGCTAACGACGGAATCGTGTTAAGTGGCACTTTCATAGAAACGATGACTTGATTGTTATTGTAAAGAGTAAAGAGCAACAGGAGACTCTTTCTTTGTATTTATTCAGGATCTATCGATCCCATCTATACATATATATATATATATGTATAAAATTCAGTAGTGACGTAGTGTTATTAAAATGGCGGACGAGTTACGAAGGGCGTCGCGGTGCGTTCCAGGCAAGTTTCGCCAAAGTTCCTTCTCCAGGAATGCATTATTAAAGCATTCCGCGCGCGGTCCAGACGATCTCTAGGTGACTGGGGGGGGGGGGGGGGGGCACAGAAATTTAGCATCCCCCCCTGACAAAACGTT
>JASANN010000246.1:2182054-2247006 GCA_031762395.1 Calameuta pygmaea
CCCGCCCCCCCCCCCCCCACGGAACAGGTCCAGCCCCCCCTGACAAATCGTTCGAATCCCAAAGTGGCTTCATAATAGAATTTTTTATCGGGAATATTTTTTTTTTTAATTCGCCCAGTTTATAACCAAAGAATTCATATACAGCGTAGGCATTTTTCTCGAGGATTTTTCTTATTCTGGAACCGGAAGACATGGAAGCAAATATGATGGCGGGTTGTATCTGGATACCGATAACCTCCTCTCTGTCCGTTATACCCACGGTGGTACGAATTGTAATGGCGGACGTGCGAGTTTACGGCTCGAGCGTAGATTTCTTGCTGGTCCAACGTCTCAATTAAGTGGCTGCCGATCACGTAATGCCGAGTTAACTATTAACAATTTCTACAGGGATTTCTTGCGCCGTAAGATCCGGTTCGCGGAAACGCCGATGCCCCGAGCCGAGGGACCAATCGATTATCACACTTTGATCGAGACGTTTTTACGGCGAAACGTGTGGATGATCTTGAATAGATCCTTCTTCGCCGTATCCAGGGATCATTGAACAAGACTGGCCCAACGAGAATTGGATCAACTGTCAGTGGCCAGTGGGTCTGCTGCGAGGTAGCCGAGTTCCTGATTTCATGAAAAAAATCATCAGAAGGCACTCACCAATCGATAATGTCATCTTTTCCATAGCTAAGATCCTTACCGGTACCCTCGAGGATCACGATCAACCCTATCGATCGGGATCGATGGGATACCTGTAATCGTTCTTGTACCTGTTACCCAAGTCTTGCATATTACGTATTAAATGGTACGCGTAGTACCGCTAAATAGCCAATAGAAATGAACCTCCGAGCGTAACGCTGGATCGTTACGATCCATAATAGATAGTGGATCGGATCGCTCGGGGCAAGATCTATAAAACAGTGTAGAGGATCGGGAACGGAGTCGTAACGCGGGGCGGTTGAGCGGATCTTGAACATAAATATTCATCGCTCATTATTCCCACGTAACACGATACTTTGCCCTTTATGGTTCTTTAATTATTTCCTAGATACACGGTGGTCCCCCTTTCGATCCTCTGTCCGTCCTTGTCTCTTCCAGCCTCCCGCTCAATCCTCCCGTTCGCCCTTTATCAATCCTACCCAAAAACGAATCGACACTACCACTTGTTCTTCGTCATACGAAAATCTTTTTCTCACGAGATCTCACGGTCTTCATCAAGAGACTTGGATCATTCTCTTCCGAGAAGGAAGATCGTATAAAAAGTCATCGGAGTTTGAGCCGCGGCGCGGCGAGTACAGGGGGAGGAGAGCGTAAGGTGAAAAATGTTGAAAGTATTTTGGTTGAGGTCGTAAGGGGGTAGGGGGGGAGAAGAGGGGGCGAGGGGAGGTAGCACGCGTTGTAAAAGTTACAGAGGAGAAGTAAGAAGATGGTAAAGGTGGAATGAGCGTGGAGACGTGATTGCGTGGGGTTGCGTGAGACTTGGACATAATTAAATTACCAGGATTTTCATGGTTCGTAAACCGGTAACATCCGGCAGCTTTGCCTTCTGTCTACGATTGAGGACTGACAATGAAACTGGAGGATCCGATCCGATTCAGATGAGAATGAGAAAGGAGATTCGAGCTAGAGAGTTGGAAAGCCGCTTCGACACGGACTGATCGTGCATTCAGACTGGACCAGGTCCGATTCCTCGAATGACTTCCTGGGACTTCTGAGCTCGCTCGTAATCGTCCGTGTCCTGGTGGGTCTCGTAGTTACCCAAAGGATCGACCAATTAGGAAGCTGCGTGCCAGAGGACCAGGACCGGGCACATTGCCCGGCGATAGGATGATCGAGTGGCGCGATGGTATCGGCGCTCGCGTGCCAGGATGATGCCAGGATGATGCCAGGACCCAGGACACTCGATACCCAGATAAGTAATGCACTCTGATAGGATGATGGAAGGTATCGCGCAGTCCCGTCTCCCTTTACGATTGGGACCTCAGGAACCCTTGGACCCATCTACGATCTCTATCTCTGAAATATCAAGAGTATCAACCAGGATATCACACTCCAGGGCTTGGGACGTTGAATTAGAATTCTAAGCCCTTCTCGAAAATGAGCCAGTACCGGGAAGCCTTCCACTTGGTCGGGTAAGCCCCGAGGGGATGCTGCGGGCTGGAAAATCTTGATCACGTGCACCTTACGCACCAGGTCCGGGCATAGCTAAGCAGTAAGATCGGTTAGGTTAGGTTAGGTAGGTAGGTAGGTAGGTAGGTACGAAGGCGTGGGGTCCGGCTTAGCTAAGCAAGAGATTGGAAGAAGAAGGAGGTGGACCTGACATCCCTCTGTCCGACAGCTCCGGATGTACTGTGGGCTCCCTGAAAGGGGGGCAGTCGGCAAGAGAGCGAGTGAAGTGAGCCACTCAACGAGAAAGAGAGAGAAGGTGGAGGAGCCTCAATTATGCCGATTGACTCCCCGAGGGGGTGGTGGGTAGAGGGGTTTGCTCCTCCCACTGCCCTGTCACGCAGCCTCTTGCGAGCGCTCGGCCCATCCGCGAAGGGTGCCATCCCCAAAGGGCTCCTCTCTCTAGGGCCAGGGTTCTCTCTCTCTCTCTCCCTCTCTCTCTCTCTCGCTCACTCTTTCTTGCACAGACACATACACCTACACTATTCGTCTCTCTCTACCTCTCTACCTCTCTCCTAGGGCAGCTCCTCTCCTCTCAGGTGAGAGCAAAATGAATCGAGAAACCAGTTCGAGCTTACGCTCCGCGCGGATATAACACGTCCTTGCGATAGCAACTACGAGGACGAGTCACCAGGAGTTCACGTTCAGCCTGTACAGGAACCGTCGGAAGTCAAAAGCTATCGAGGGAGACTGGGAGACAGCGGAGGATATCAGGAGGAATCAGGTGGGCTGGACGCATCTGAAACTATCTTGAGTATATCTGTCAGGATCGATCGATCGATCTATGCGATCCTAAATTAAAAGTTTACTTATTCCAAAATTCTGGTGTATCATCGATTACTGCCCACAGGCTCTGATTATTCATTTTACAGCAGCACGATACTTGTAATTCGATAAAGCTCTCACGATTCAAAAAAAAAACTCAAAAAATTATATATCCGTGATTATGTACGAACGATTGATTCTTGGTCTGATAGCATGATAATAATAGCAATTGATAAAAAAAAAAAAACGGAAATTACTCAATGTTCCTGGATATTGCTGAATGTTGCTGGAGGCTGATAGAGATTGGTGGTTGGTACCTACCCACCTATATATACTAACTACGAGCTCCCTATCAGAGATGGGCTCCCGCGCATTGCGCAGAGACTTCATCAGAGAGAGAGAAAGCGATTTGCGTGACAGCTCCGTAACAAAATCAGATTCTCCTCCGGTCCATCCTCATAGCAGCCACGCGCTCTCGCTCTGTTTAAATCTTTCATTTTCATCTTTTCTTTACCTCCATCTTTGTTCTTCTCCCTTCCCTAGTCATATGTTGCTGCTGCCCCCCCCCCTCACTCTATCGCTCTTTCTTCTGTTCTTTCCCCTCGTCCTTCCCCCCGTCCGTGGATCACGATCTTGGCGTCTCTTCGCTACTTTTGCTACTTCTACTGCTGCTGTCGACGCCGACGCCGACGCCGTCGCCTCCACCACCACCACCACCACCACCACCGCCACGTCTACCATCACCACCAGAGGCTTTCATCACTCACGGGAAGTTTGTCCTTTGCGTCGACTGTTTGCCAACGACGACGACAACGACTAGGAGTACCAAGTACGGGGGACCCGAAGGAGGAGTCCAGACCAGTTTTATTTTATTTGAGCTTGACACTTCGCCGCGAGCACATACACCGGAAGTCGCGGACCTCCTCTACGAGCTCACACCCTTCCTGTTCGAACGACTGCTTACCTGCCTGTTCGCCTGCCTTATTACCTGCTTACCTGTCTCTTTGATCTACCGGCGGTCGCCATCGTTTTCTCGCGAATCACATCATCTTTTTTTTGTGATCCTTCGGGATGGGGAGGATCGAGCAAGATCAGTGGCATGTAGTCAGTCCGCGACACTTTCATCGCGTTGATAACATGGCCAAGGGTTGACATCGTCTAGGGTCGTTATTGTTCAACTCTGTTTCACTTCCTGTAAGGGATGCTGTGTAGAGATCGATCGTATCGCGTGTGAATTTCCGCAAGGGACTTGAATTTGGTCCAGCAGTTAAAGATACGTGTCGTTAAAGTGAGAATTTCCAGGGAAAGTGAAGATCATCCCCCAGAAGGAGGATAACCGGAAAGAAGAAGAACAGATGGACCGACGCACCACTGGAGGAGACACTCGAGAGAGACTGAGCTTCGAGTGAAGTGAGAGATCAACGCGAAGGATCTTCGCTCCTGAGATATGAGGAAGCTGGAAGCCAAAGACAAGCACTCGGTCAGAAGAGGCGCCGAGGATTCGTGAAACTTTTCAAGGTCCAAGTCTGGAAGAAGAAGAAAAGTTGAGGAAGAGTAAATTTTTTAAATATTAGCACAAGAATATGAATGTATCCGATCGACAGCTCGTCATAGTCGGCGACAGTGGTAAGGGAAGATAAAGAAGACAGGGGGGGGGGGCAGAGAGAGAGAGAGAGAGGGAGAGTAAAACGTGAGTTACGAATAGGTGCTGGAAGAGGAAGTGGTGCGAAACGGTTAGTGAAAGACTCGCGACGTAGTGATCAGAGAAAGTGCCCGGCGGGGGTCTTTCGGGAGCCCTTTGGATGCACCCAGATTGCATCGGGTTCTCGAAGTTGACGGTCGTCAAAGCGGTGCCGGTGCCGGGGGCGAGTCCTCGACGCGTGCCACGCGCTGATCAGAGGCACCGCTCGCGAGCCGCCAGCCAGGGGTTGCCGGGGCTGCAGGGGTTGCAGGACCAGCAAGGGTCGTTCCGTTTGGGTACCAGGGGTCCCGGAGCTTCCACGAGGGCTCAAACAGCCAACAGTCTCACCCAAGAGGTTCCCTGCGTTCTAAAGTGGACAAACTGTGCAAAGGAGCTACGTGCCCAGGAGGAGAGACGTCGAGGCGATGACAGGATGCCTCCGTCCCGACGCTGCGTCCATAAAGGACCACCTCACACGAGGAAGCACGCCGGAAGTCTCTGTCGACTTGGACTGATCGCTCTTGGACTTGTTCTCTTCGATCATCGGTAAGTTGCCTTATACTCGACATACGTCAGACTTCCTGTTTCGAACGATCCTACAGCATCCTGACGGTAGATCCTTTCGGATTATCTTGACGACTCCACGAAAAGGAAGTGAGGACGGGGGTCCATTCTCTTCGAGCGACTCGAATCCAAGTCCTTCCGATCGTGACTAATTTCTTGGTGAACTTTTTCAAAATTTACGATCTCTCTGACAATCGGCGCATTCATTATATTCACTGTGCATTCTGTATATTCAGTAGCTGCTTGCGAGGAGAATTCGTGAATAGGACTCTGACTTCCCAGGAGCACAATGGGCTACCCGAACTCCAATAGTGTCCAAGAGTCCTTGTTCTCCTTCTCTTCCTCTTCTATTTCCTCTTCCTCCTCCGCGTCCTCCCTTTCATCAGCCTACTAGCATTGAACACTTCAGAAATCAACATCCACCCCACCTTCTTCGAGCATCCCTTTGATTCCTGACTCGTTGCGGACAAGTACAGTGGATGATCATCGAAACCGTGCGCGTTTACAATACGCATTGAATCGCTGTACCACTTAGGTGATAGTCAATAAATCAATTCGCACCGCGACGCTGAGCGTCGAAGCCTAATTTTTCATAAATGATTAGATCAACGTAACTCGTGTAACTGGGTGCCGAAAAAATTTGTTTCTTTCATCGAACTTCATTGTCTTCATAATTCTAAAGATTTTATGATAAGAGATAAGCGATAAATAATCGGCGCGGTACCGATCCTTTGTGAACGGACACGGACCGATTGGCCACTTAAGTCGAGTGGTGAACTTTAATATAAAACCAGCCGCGTTAAATATTTGTCCAAGAGAGTGTCCTGTTACTTGTACCAAGTATTCGCCATTAAGAGCGAAATTCCACCCCCTACTCCTCATTTAATTCGCACTGCCAGGATCGCAACCGAATAAACCACTCACCGCGGCCATCTTGGATTCTTCGGATCCAAGTAACACAGGAAGTAAGATGCCGCACGCGAGGATGGCTCATTTCGAGTCACGTTTACGCTTAGCTCGTTATCTAATAGAATTATAGGCATCGTTATCTCGTGCACTTTACTGCAATTAGCCATCAGGACCGAAAGTATTTAAAAATTGCAAAACAATGCAAATATTGTTAAAAGACATTAGCTTAACGTTACTGCCTGGCTCAAGTAAATAAATAACAGTAAAACATCCAAGGGATTCGCTTTGGGGAGCTGAGGGTACCCGAGGAAGCTGAGGAAGCACTCCAGGTTGCCGATGGCTACTCCAAGTTGTCCAGCAATTTGTTGCCCGAGTTACAATCATTAATCTGCTTTCGGTAGATCATCAATAGCGCGAAAGATAGCCGAGGACGGTGTACCGGTAATGGGAGCCCTCAATAACCCCAACGACCTAAAGGCGCGCTCCTATGTTCCCACACTCCACCATGGGTCTTGATCGTCGCCAGCAGCACCAGCGCCTTGTCCTCTTCCTCTTCATCCTCCAGGTTGACCATTGAATTTTTTATTTACACCGGGTACGACGTCGCTTTCATTTCAAAGATATTCATTATCATTAGTATTTTCGTAGCATGGACATCCCAAGATTGGAGCTGGATCCACTTCAGCGAGCATTGGTACCAAAAATCTAACAAAAAAAAATGGAGCACATAAATTTATCTTGAGATTAATTCTAAAATTCTTGACAGAGAATCCTGTACTCGACAGGACGATAATAAATCTACTCACGGACTTCGTAAATTTCAATTACACCACGTGACCTTATCGATCGAATGATCGATCACACCTGGATCATCGACGATAGTTCGATCGGCACGATCGATCGGGGTCCTATGGACTCCGGCATCGGGAAACTTTAGGAGCAGCGATCGTTTTTCATGTTAGAATCGATTAGGAGGTCCTCGAGGTATCTAAGCCGAGTTCACATGAAAGCAGACGCGACTGACGGAGGCAGCAGGTTCTTTTAATTTCAGGCTCTTCCGTTCATGGCGCTTATGAGCGCGTCTGCTTTACGTTTGATGAGTTTTATGAGACGAAGGTCAAAGTGCAAATGTTCAAAGAGCCAATAAGATCCGATAACGCTTAAGCGGACGTTCTTAAGTGTTTAGCATCTTGGAGCCTCAGGACGTGTATCTTAAGTGATTGCTGCTACCGGCCACTCCTAATAGTTATAAGTGCCGCCGAGGATCCTGCTTCTTGTCTGATCTACAGCAGACAGTCACGCCATCCTGAAGTTAGAGTGATATTAAAAATTCATAATTATTAGTACTACATCGCCAAAAGTAATGTCCAACTTTTTGTCCAAGCAGCGACAGAGATTAATACGAAATAAATTAGAAGTAGCGTAGGCGTCGTGACGGTGCACGAGTAAGAGCCCAAAGAAATGAGAGAAAAAAATGTGGGCCTTAGGATCTTCCTGGAATCGTACCGATTTTTATAGCTAGAGTACCAGGTGACGAGTCTCAAGTCTAAGGGGTCTGATCCGACCAAGGGGAGCACGTTGTCCGTTTAATCGAAGACGGATCCAGGAGCAGCAAGGGGCTAGTGCCCGTGTTCACGATGAGGAATCCGATAACGGGAGGTTTTGGGAGGAGATCATGGCATACCATCCACGGGAGGAATGTCCCCAGCCGAATTCCCGAACCCTAAAATCACTCAAACCGATCGAGGTAGCGCGCGTGGGAAAATTAGCTCCTCGACCTCCGAGACACTGACCACTTTTCTGCAATTCTTAAAGATGTCCTAAATTGAGAATCTCTGTGTGACTATTGTTATTATCGTGAATTACAGCGCGATGTGTCTGAAGAGCAACTCCGTGGACGACTGGGTGAACGGTAACGCTGTCGTGTGCAACGGAATCCCAGGATTGACCAAGGAGCAGCGGGAACTCTGTCACAGGAATCCGGATGTGACAGTGGCAGCCATGAAGGGACTTCAGATGGCAGTCAAGGAGTGTCAACACCAATTTACATGGCACAGATGGAATTGCTCTTCGTTGACAGCCAGCAGTAGGAATCAGCAGAGTAGCGTTTTGCTCCAAAGAGGTTAGGAATGCATTTTTTTTTGTTTAAATTACCAAAGGGAATGACGGGGGGAGCAGGGGTCGCCGTCCTTCTTCTTGAAGGGTCTAGTAAAGGTTGAGCTGGACCGAGTCCAAAGAGTCGTTGGACGTCGGGGACGATGATCTTGAGGATCTAGAGGTTCAGGAGGACACGAAGGAGACACCAAGAGACGTTAAGAGAATCTCCTTAAATCAAAGGGACTCTGGGGACCCAAAACCTGACCCAATTCCATAACAAGACGCGCACGGACTACTCTCCGGTGTGACATATAAATTCGTCTCGTACGTGCGTCGAAAGAGGAAACATATATCGTGGAGGATGAATGTGGCAAAGGGGCGAACGACGGACCCTGAAAACCAGGCGCACCTGACCTGAAAACTAAGGCGTTACGAGACGCGAGAAACGGGAGACGAGAAAGAAGGACTCCAGTGGCTTGTTATCTCCTGAGGAATCATTTCTCCCGCGATTCCTTAACGGAAGGTGTCGATGACAGCTTCCCATTCCGGGACGGAGACCGGTCCGCACCTTCTTCCGTCCGCAGCTTCTTTTTCTCGATTTCACCGATTTATAGATTCGCAGGTCCAGGAACAATCGTTACTCCTCTTTGAGCCTTGTTGCCTCTGTTCCATTTGAATTTTCCTGTTCCGTGCGTATTAGAACTTTCGTGAGACGCGTCACTTTAGTCCTTTGTCCGTAGAAAGTAGAACTGACCCACGTCTCCGTAACTGACTCTCTCGTTTATACGTTCGTTTCTTGCCTGAGAAATTCACCGTGACAAATTCAGCAAAGTTCATCCTCGAATGGTCCACCTAGTCGAGAGACGCGTCGTAAAGTCCCTCTGAATTTCATAACTCAACTGTGGCCGTCATGGCCGCCGTGGTAAACGACTTAATATATTATGAAAATACGAGGAACGCACGTTCCGAGGCCACACACGTGGACCAACCACTGCCGAATGTCAAATGAGACTTGACGTTTAGTGCTTCGTATTGGATTCCGTTCCATGTAAAATTATCATTGATATTCGATAGAACCAATTAACGCTTAGAACGATAGTACAAAATGTCACAGCCGACTAGTAAATATATTCAAGATCAGTTTCATTTACCTGGAGAGATGCTCTTTATTCGATTTGTCCAGACGTCCAAAGGACAAACTGACAAACGTGAACCTCGTGCCGTCCACAACTACCGCGATCCTTTCACGATCGGTTCTGCGAGAGAAGCCAAAGAGACAGAAGACATTCCCCTTGGTCTTCTTCCTCCTCCAACCCTAACCTCAATTCCAGCTCGAGCTCCGCGTCCTCATCCTCGTACTTGGGTTGTGGACGAAGTGGTAGAGACGCGGGAGACGTAGGATGAGGAAAAGAGCCTGAGAGACGTACAACTCCCGGGAGAGGATTTATTACGAGTCCCCTCGTCCTGCTCCTGTCCAGCAGTCCCAGTAGCTATCTGCATTATAAAACAGTTGCTGCCAATAGCCGTATATAGAGAAACTCCCAACCCTCCCACCAGATGTCCTTATAAAGGCGAACTCTGTAGGCCTCTCGAGCAACTCAACACTCTAACATTACCACTTACCACTAGTTACCATCAGCGTCATTCCTTGTCTCTTCTTTCTTCCTTACTCCTTTTCTTTTATTTCCTCATCCTCGCTACACGCCGCGTCGCCCATGCACTGTTATTTAGCTCGAGTCTTCGATTTTATCTCGTTATCTGCTGCCTGTCAAAAAGAAAGAGTCATTCGCTACAGCAGAGTGTATTATTATCAACAGGAGAGGGTAGATGGCGCGACTTTCCATAGACTGTAGAGAGGCTAGGTAGAACGAGTGAAAAAAGAAAGATGGCCACGGGGATGAAAAAAAAAAGAAGAAGAAGCAGGCACCGAATGGTAGTTTACGAAAGTAATGGGTCAGGATGCCGGGTAACGGCTCGCGATTCCAACCGGGGAGCATCAAGTGTCGATGGCGAATGCCACAAATCCTTTGGAAGCGCATCGAAGCGCGTTATAACGCGTAGCAGCACGTCCGAGCGTCTTACGGCGGCGAAGCGCAGCCTCATGAATACTGCAATTCCGAGGAGATCGGATTGGCCGAAGAGGAGAAACGCATTGGCCATCGATATATTGCGCTGCTGCCGAAGCGCTCATTCCTATAAAGAAGGCGCGCGTTCTGTATTCCAACTCGAAGCCAGTCATGTGTCGTATCGTTTGTAAGTTGACAGCCACCACTGCAGTTTGATGCTCAGCTGTCCGTCAATCCGACTCCGGACTCTTCGAACTCTCCCGAGATCCACGTCGGGCCCGAAGAAAAACTGTATTTGACGTCGCATTATTTACAAAGTCCTGCGAGCCAACTTCGCAGTCCTCACTCTTACGCCACGATCAAGTGTTTCCAAATTCTATACCCACGTAGGGCGCACATCGCAGCCAGGTCTCTTTATACTTTTAGGTTATACACGTTAAAACGTCCGGCAGGTACTCACCCTAGTTCACAAGTTATCCCTTGGAAACGCATAAAATCCCACCAAAGCCACTTCGGTCTCTTTCTATCGGATCCACGAAATGTTTTCACTTTTCATTCGATCCGATACGCGGAATGTAGTTTTGAGGAAAAGTCCAGGTGTCGGTGGCTACGCGACGCCAGAGGGTGGCAATTGGAGGAAGCGTCGAGTTTTGAGGTTAGGACAGTCGTGAAGCGTTTGGCAGTGCGCCTGCGGAAACCCCACGGCGAGATCGCTTATACATGCAGACAGTGGATGCCCGCTGGCCGCCGCTGCTGATGGCAGCGCTTTGTTTTGACGGACGGTTGAATAATCTCCCTCTGAACTCTGTCTGATGGCTGTCTGTTCTCTGCTCGGCTACCGAACTCCTTCTACGGAAGCCAACCCTGCCTGACTGCCTGACTTCCCGCTGACTCTTCGCGATATCGCTTCCCATGCGTATTCCTGGCGTCTCGATGCCGTCACCACGATTTAGGTGCAATTTGCTATACGGACTGACGCATCGACGATGCTCATCGTTCGAGTCAGAATCAAATGCATTTTTATTCTTCTTCGCAGGCTACAGGGAGACAGCGTTTGCTTATGCAATTTCGGCTGCCGGTGTTGCTCACAGTGTCGCACGAGCCTGCAGCATGGGGAGACTCTTATCCTGCGGATGTGACCCTTCGAGCTACAGGGGTAGACCGCCAGCCAAGGCCAGGGGTACGCAATGGAAATGGGGGGGCTGCTCTCATAACCTCGAATATGGCATGGAGTTCTCGAAACAGTTCCTAGACTCTAGAGAGAAGGCTGGAGATATACAGTCGACTGTCAATCTGCACAACAATCATGCAGGTCGATTGGTGAGTTTCAGTCAGATTTAATTAATAGATTAAGGAGGTCGTCTAAGGGATGATTGAGATAACGAAATATGAACTTTGACCTTAACGAAGATTCATCTTATCCAGTGTCAATGATTGAACTTCTCGTAGTTATCTTTTTTTTCTTCCTTCTACATTATCCCCGTCTGCTCCTTGATTTCGTCTTCTTGCTTTCAAACTCTTAACTTTTTAGCGGCTGGTTCAGCTACGTGTTATGTAGGAGGAACAGGAGGGCTGAGAAAGTCAACTGAAGGCGGAGAGAAGAGAAGAGGAAGTGAGTCCTCTCAATCTTTCCAATCCTCTCGGTCCTCTCAGTCTTCCCTATTCTCCAGAGTCTTCGTGCATCTCGGTCCAGGCCGGCTCTCGCCTCGGCTCTGGAGGTTATTAAGATGAAGCCCCAGGCTGGACCACCCAGCCGTAGACTCATTAACTGTTTTGTACGCGACACCTCTTTGTCTAAAAGAACCTCCGTATTCGCCCCTCACCTTATTCCATTGACTCACATACCTGTTTGTACAACGCGTTAGATTCACCATTTTTTTCCTGGCACCTTTTTTACCCACCGAATCCGTCGAGTGCTCGTGTGCTCGTGTGCGCCCGATTAGACGCGGCCGAAGTGCCTCCGTCCGTCGGACCCCTCCCCTTCCCGTGTCCAAGGAACTTCCACCACGTCTTCATCATTGGCGAAAGTCAAGTCCATTTACAAGAGTCACTCCTGAACACTTTGGCAATACTGATATCTGAAATTTTTTATAATTTCAGGCTGTCGCGACTAACATGCAGGTGCGCTGCAAATGTCACGGAATGTCAGGATCCTGCGAACTGAAGACCTGCTGGAAAGTAGCGCCCGACTTTCGAATAGTCGGAAAGACGCTGAAGGATCGTTTCCGGGGTGCGATTTTGGTGGCTCAGAGTAACCTGGGGAACGTGACGCCGTTGACGAGAGTACGTGGTTCGCGTCGGCGTCGACCTGATCGTCAGAAAAAGAGAAAACATCGGGGTGGTGGTGGTGGTGGTGGTGGTAACAGTGGTAGTGGCGTGATTAGCGGAACTGAAAGAGGAGGTCGCAAACGGAAACCATGTGATCTGGCAAAGCAGCTGTTCTACTACCAAAAATCTCCAAATTTCTGCGAACGTGATCCAACTATCGACATTCCTGGTACCGCTGGTCGCAGGTGCAACAGGACCAGTTCCGGTGGCGACGGATGTGCGTCGCTCTGCTGCGGTCGAGGCTACAATGTTGTACGACAAAGACGAACCGAACGCTGTCATTGCAAGTTTCATTGGTGCTGTTTTGTGCAGTGTCAGAATTGCACTGTCGAGGAGTGGATTACGGTTTGCAAGTGAAACGGACTTTAGCTCGTATCTGATATCTGATAACTCGCGGGTGTGACTGATCTTTAATTTGGATACAAGACAAAGACATTGCGGAACACTTGGTAATTGACAGTGTCCATCGTTCGTTGGTTTTTCATTGGTCCATTTCGAAATTACATCGTGACGTAATTATTTGGGTATTTATACCGGTGTAAAAAAAATTCAATATGGCGACTCTGACCAATCATGGCTTCTTATTTGACTTTTTTTTCTTTTCAGGGAAATTAGGGATTGATTCGCTTTCAATAAATTATACAAGGATCAGAGATACAAGAAGGGGAAATGCTCTTAGTCCTATTAGATAATCGTGAAAGTTCGGCGAATCACCTGAATTCCAATTGTAAATTAATGGATTCGCGTGTAAACGAATCCAATAACGTATAGCTGTTATATGTATAGTCTTGTGCAGGAGTAAAATGTCAGATCCAGGGGACTCATTTACAATCGAACGTCTTTATAAGGTGGCACCTCAAAGAAACATTTTATTCGTGGACTCAACTATACATACAAGTAATATATAAGAGAATGACCTAGTGATAAGCTTCTAATTTATTTGTAACGAAACTATTTAATTGATACCTATTTAATTTAACCCTCAAACTGTAACGCCTCTATTGCAGTATTATTAGCCCTTATGCAAAACGGCATGACTGTATACTAAAAACGTACAATAAAAGAGTTCCTTTGAAGTCCAGGTGTGTGAAGTTAGCTCAGCTTTACCGAACGATTCGTCGGAACGGCTTTCGTGAGAAAGAAGAGCAACGTAAAGTTAAAATGAACAAGGAAAAGGAGCATTTCGCAGTCAAGGGTTGAATGGGGCGAAGAACGAGCGAGGCACTTGTCAAAACTACAAAAAAATCTCGCAAGGTGGCAGCACTAAAGAAAAAAAAAGGATACCGGCAGGATTGAAGAGGAAAAACGAAACAGAACCAAGTTCAGAATTTGACGTGCAGTGTGAAATTGTCATCCCTGACCAGTGCCGTTAGTAAAATAAATAAAAAAATTAATTTCCCACTTTGAAAACAAATATTAAAATTAGCCAGAGAATGCGAGGCGACGAATTACCCGGGACAATAAAAAGCAGCAGGACTAGCAGTGGCAAAATGGCAAACCGATATAACCCGTATTAGTAGGAAGCCACGCGAGTAGTCGTCCATGTTTATTCATCAAGTGCAACTTTATCTGCCGGAGGTTCCTTTGATTTCCGCCGCATATAATCGAAGTGTGACCGGTACAAGGTTTATCGTTGGATCGGCGATTTGTCTTGCGCTTCCAACCTACAGAGGACTGACAGAGAGTCGCTCGCCCTTCCGAGCCTTATTGATTTTGTATGAGCCAATAAATAGCGAAGAAAATTCCGCGTTTGACGTAGCAAGTGCCGCGCGATCTGGTTAGTTTCGTTCCAGCGTTCCAGCGTTCCAGCGTTCCTACGTTTTGTCCCGTTGGAACGAGTCGAGACTATCGATTTCGTGAAATCGATATCGACCGAGCAAGTAAACAGGTATTCCCCCATCCTGTCTCTCGAGCCTCCCTTCATCTTCTTTGCCACCATCGTTACTATTCCTTGAACCCGTGGGCGGAAACCGCACGCGCCCCCACGTACCGCCATAGGATCACGCAGCATCCGGAGGACGTTTCCAGGAGGAAGAAGAAAGCCGCCATTGTCGCCAACTGCACCAACTTCCATCGCGTCCATCTCATCCAGAGATTGCGGCACCTTTGAGCATCGTATGGAGTGACAATAAAACGCGTTAATTTATCGCGACCCGTTGCTGATCTTTTTCACAGATTTATCTCGTGAGATTAGAAAGGAGCTACTTCAGTTCTTGTCGCTAGATTCTTTTGTCTTCGACACCACTGCCAGAGCCCTCTTTAGATTGCCCCATGGAACCTAAGTGTACTTTTTCCTTTGGTCAAACTCTACCTCTATCGTTTCCATGTCAGCGACGGAAGCAGTCCAACTGGAAAAATGGAGTTTCCAATGTAGAAATAATCGCTAATGTACTTAACCTCGGTTCATTCGAGGGACAAAATTCAATCGCAGTCAGGAAGCATCGTCGACTGGAATCTTATTAGCTCGACTGATCCTCGAATAGAGGTAACAATATGAAGACCAATAGAGGTTTCAAGTATTTAGAGTAAAAGACACAATGTACAGATAGTATATAGCGCGGGGACTTAAAGAATTACCCGCGAATTCCAATATAACCGGAGAAAGGGCTGGAATGCCAAGAAGTGCCTAGGAAGCAACGAGAGCGGGTAGAGGTACAGGACGAAGGCAAGAGAGGGTGCTGGGAACTCAGAAGGAAATCAATGAGCTAACAGGCTTGCGAGTTAGCAGTTAGTTAATTAAGTCGGCCTTATTGGATTATAGAAGCCAAGCAGGGGGTGAGGACCCTCGGCTCTTCGGGGTGCTCGCATTGCGAGGGTGGACGCCGCGGGGCCTACAACCTGCCAGCCTGCCAGACGTCTTAATTAGAGGTGAGTTGAAGCGCCGCGACGCTAAGAGCACTCTCTCTTATTTCCTGGTGCTATCCTTTCTCAATTCTTACGCAATCGTCCCCCTCTACCCGCTGGTCCGTTTTCATTTTTTGCTTTTCATCCAAAAATTTCACCCTGGGTCAGCCCTTATCAGTCGGTACCGTTTAGCCATCCAGTGTCCAGGTATCGAGGTTTGTAAATTTATTAAAAATCTTCTCTTCGCTTATCCTTTACACTGGTCCACTAGCACCACTAGCTGAGGTAATCCTTGTCATCGTCT
Source organism: Calameuta pygmaea (assembly GCA_031762395.1). Lineage (NCBI taxonomy): Eukaryota > Metazoa > Arthropoda > Insecta > Hymenoptera > Cephidae > Calameuta > Calameuta pygmaea. The sequence goes on from JASANN010000246.1 coordinate 2,197,767, forward strand.
TCGTCGTTCCTCAACTCTGCACCCTGGTCTCGCGACGGGACACGGTGTCCTTATCTTGCGGATCCTGGTAATGCCGCAATTAACAAGTGCCCCCTGGTGCGCAAACGTTTTACATTTAACATTCTTGGCATCAGGGCCGTCGCAAGGTGCCAGAACATGTGTTCGCCAATGTTTTTAACGCTCGTTTGATCCTCCCCGTAGGCTTCGAGTCCCGGGGACCTTGTTTCAGTGATTTCCCATTGTACCATTGGTATTTACATCGAGATTCAGCCGAACGTACCAGGAAGTTTAATCTTGTATGAGCTTCGCAGAACGGAAGACGCAGGCCGATTTCTCGGATCGATATAAATTGACAGAAATCAATGGCTGAGTGATCGGAATGAACGCCGGTTATAATTTATCAGTGGAATTTTTATACCGTGTCAAAGTAATCATTGCCAGTGGATTTTTTTCAATCTTTCAAGACAATATTATCCGTCTTGAAATTTTTATAGTATCACCCAGCCAAAGTAACCAGGACTGGTATTGTAATGGGGATAAATAATTTAGCAAGCTGCCAGTTACAATAAAAGATAATAAAGAGAGAAGAGAAAGATGGCTAAGCAAGGAGAGTGAGAATCCAATACACAGTCGTGCATCTTCCTACTTCTTATGGTCTTCACATATAGTCAATGACGCGTCTCTCGCTCGCCTCGATTACAAGAAAGAAAAAGTTGCGTTACACGAGGCTGGCCGTGCCGACAAATCGACGGATTATGAGAAAGAAGTGGCCGAGCGGTTAAGAATAAATAAATTGACTAACGACCTATCTTGGTATTTGCATGCCTGGTCGGATATGCATTTGAAATTGGTACTTATCGCTATCTAGGAATTAAATGATAACTTTCTTAATTAACGGACGGAACAAAGAGACATAGCGAACAAAGGAAAGGATCAAGGAAGAGGGAGATTAAAGTCCTCTGAAGAGACTGGCTCTTTCAATGCTAAGAGATATGACCCGATTAAGGGGATTTGATTAATCCAAATTTTCCATGAGAGTCAAAATATCGAATTTCATGAAATCAGGATAAACGTCGATCACGAATTTTCCTTGATCCTTCTAGAAAATATTTTACGTAATGACCAGAGCCGATAAACGGATCTGGGGCTTGAGAGGCCGCACAAGTCACTGCAGTCGGTGATGGCACAGCTAATGCATGCAGCCACTCCTGGTGGTTGGTCGACGTTATTGAATAATACAAAATATCGATAACGAAAATCGAGATACGAATATGCATTTCTAGGATGAACTTATCAAAGAAGCATCAAAGCTTCCGGGTACTAATTAACGATTACCAGTGACCGAGCGCTACTCGAAAATAATTAGCACTTCCTTTGTAGCAGCTTGAAAACACTTGGGTTCAGCTAGAGGCGATACTCTCAGGAGCTTCGAGGAGATCTCATCTCGTGACGGCAAGGAGATCCATAGGTGCGATCATCCGTCCTGGTGCTACGTCCTGGACCAGGAAGCAGTTCTCAGGCAGTGAGAAAGAAAAAATCAACTATGGATGACTATGGCAGACAAGCTGGTCCCAGGCGGTCCAGAGAGGATGAATTCAACGGACGGGATCCTTACGGTGATGGCGGGGGAGGTGCTGGTGGTGGAGGTGGACCAGGTACTCTTCAGAGGCTGGACAGCATTCAAGATCCGGGAAAGAGGTATACTCTGAAGGAGTGCATCGGATCCGGAGTCTGCGGAGACGTTTACGAAGCGGTTGATCAGCAGGCCGGTAAGTTCCTCGAAAAAGATACACAGTGTGTCGATCAACTGCAGAACCTATGCGAACCGTCGCGAATCCGATTCGCATCCAAGAACTGCCATACCGTAGACCCTTTTATAAGACCCGTAGTATCCTCTCTGTAAAGGGTTTATAAAGCTGATCCATCGATTCAGGGAACAAGCGAGTAGCCGTGAAGATCCAGAAGCTGACGCCGGAGAGTCAATCCGTCATCGTCGAGGAGTACAGAGTTCTCAGGGACTTTGCCGGGCATCCAAATCTTCCGGATTTTTATGGAATTTACAGAAAGCGTTCTGGAAAGAAAACAGACTTCGATCAGATTTGGTTGATCATGGAGGTAAATTAATAATAATTGATTATCGATTACCACTAGCTTACACTGTGCCAATCCGAGCCCGGCCGGCCAGTATGCGAACACACGTATGGAACTCCTGAGCCAACCCCTTCCCTCCTTACCACCCGTCCACCCCCCTCGAGGCAATTTCAAGCATTTGAGACGCTCGAATATACGGATAATTTACGACACACGTGGCCATTAAACAATCATTAAACTCGTTCGTATACGCAGGTGAGCTCCGGCACGTCGCGGGGCTAATTTACGGGCGGACCTCCACTGCGCCAAAATATTATTACTTATCTTAAATTGCAATGCACGATTTGCAACAGTATATAAACCGAGAGAATAAATTCCATCGGATTACATTGTTCTATAAATATTACATCAGCAGATTCGATTTTCAATTGACAATATCATTTATACGTATCGATACGCGATTAATCGCTGACATTAAGTCGTAAAGGCTGCTGCCATAACTTTATACTTTTTTTTTTCTCTCTCTCTCTCTCTCTCTCTCTTTCTCTTTTTCTCTTTCTTTATACACTGTGCGTACAACGAGCGTCGGTACTCCCTACCCCGACGCCTACAGCCGACGCCCGTAAACGCTTGATATGAATTATCGCCAGCAATAAATCTTCGCCACATTGTCGTTACATGGCTCAGCCAGTCTCTCTCTCTCTCTCTCTCTCTCTCTCTCTCTCTCTCTCTCTCTCTCTCTCTCTCTCTCTCTCTCTCTCTCTCTCTGGCGCTGCCACCGATTGACTTACAAAAGACGCCATTACACCCAGTGAAGCTTCTTTCCCTTTGATCTTGACTCCTGACGATCAATGTGTCTACCCAGACATGAACCAGTTCATTGGGGTCGCAAGTTGGAGTTACCGACGGAGGAAGTGGAGGAAGGAAGACACCGACGGAACCGCTAAAAACAATTCAATCTTAAACCGCAGAACAATTCAATTCTAATCTACTGACTGTGCTACCGATCCAGATTACTTCCTCAATTACGTCGGCATTTCCATTATTGTTTAACATCATAGCCAGAGGCTCAAACTCCATTTCTAGAACGACCCTGGCTCCTGTGGGAATCAACGTTATCATCTCGCGTCTCATCCACTGATCTACCACGATAAGAGTTTAATCAATACCATTTGTTTTAGCTCTGCGAAGGTGGCCCCGTCATGGACCTGGTCCGAGGTCTGGTATCATCCGACCGGAAGCTGCGCGAAGAGCACATAGCTTACATCCTGAAAGAAGTGGTCAAGGTCAGTGATCGAGAATGAATGAAGTAGCAAAAGAGATTGATAAGAAGCAGGGCGTCTCTCACGTGTCGCTCCAAGGACGCTGATCGTCAGGCCGATCGAAAGGACGTCGAGACAGCTGCCGCCGTCCTGCAGTTGGCGTCGTGCAAAAATCAGGGAGTTTGGAATGTCAGACGGCCGCGGCAGCGTCTCGAATGCCATAAATACCACCTGCGAGGAGTAGCTGGGTTATTATAACATAATTGTGCCCGATGGTATGTCCCGGGGCAGCGTCCTTTGTCTCGACATCATTGCGCGACCAGCAGTGGCGTCGGAATCGACTCGAAGACGTCGCCGCTCGTTGGCCGTGGACGTGAACGCGGAACGACGTCAATGGCCGCCTTCTATGGCGTATAAATTACAAATAAGACAGGCGAGATGGTCCGCTAATTAACCTCCTCTCAAATGAAACCCACCTCCTTCTCTCCCTCATCCTCATTCTCGTACCCAGCATCTCTTCCTCGGGATACCCTGAGCCAGAGTACAAAGACTCTCTCGCATTACAGTCCTCTGCAAAAACCAATTGCCAATTCGAGATGCACTCTGAGGTAACAACGAGATCGGTGTGTTTCATGGGAGAGCATTGAAAAACCTCAGGAGACCGATCCTTAATCAAGAGATATTAAGAGAACCGGCGAATTACGATTTTCCCCTGGACCACTTTGGATGCTGCGAGCTACTCGGCATATCCAATTATCTGGGAACACACGGAATTGTATAGGGATAATAGAGCATTTATAATGACTCAAACTGTCAGGAGTTAATACGTATCCACGGATTTATTGTTAATATGAAATTTAAAAAAAAAATAATGGAATAATAATAAAATTTACCTGCAAGAAGATGACAGCTAAATTATTACACGGATCTTGAATTTCGCGAACGGAAATTTGTCTATGATATTTCCGAGTTCGTTGAGCCTTAATCAAAGTGGTACAGGACGAATTTTTCCAGGAGAATTTCTGTGCCTTCTTTCTTAAGAACGAAGAAGATCCTGTCGCCGAACAGTTCCTCCTGACCCTCCTCTCGGCAAATTTCACCGGAAAAAGAAAATGTATCTCTTGATTCGAGGAATCGGTCGTTCCTGGAAAACGAACAGAAGATAAGACGAAAGTTACGGAAATGTAATATAATTTGTGTCGGTGACTGTACCAGTCATCACCATTCAATCGGTTCGCTGTCATAAATACAGATGAGTACGACGCTTACGACGCTTATGACGCGACGCTGTCACGGACCCTGTCAAACGGAAGGATCTCTAATATGTGTTATTACGACACCACGCGAGTAACAGAAGTCGACGAGACGAAGCTGCCGTTAGATAATCTTATGAAATATAATTTTACAAGTTTTAGGTTATGTCAGTCGAGCGTCGGTAAGGCATGCGCTACGAGTGCACTGAATGCATTGCACGTAATATCGCATTGCCGAAAGGCATTATGGGCCGCCATTCCTTGCTGCAATAATATTTACGGGGCAGGCAGTTTGTCACTAAATCATTAGTAGCCGTTTGGGGTGTTTGTATCGTAGCCATACTCTTGTATCCTGTCAGCCCCGTGTCCATTTGCGGGGTAGCAAAGAGTACAGCTTTCACTCTCTCTCTCTCTCTCTCTCTCTTTCCAACTACCTATCGTGTCTCTCTCTCTCTCTCTCTCTCTCTCTCTCTCTCATTCCCTGCTGGAGCACCTACGTGTTCCCTGAGCCCGGTAGCAATTCGTCCACGGTCACTCTTGCGGTAAATCAGACCACGCTGACGTTTAATGCCGGCAAATTACACGCGAAATAAATGCCCACAAAGAAGAAGCAGAGAGGAAGAGAAAGAAGAGGAGGAAAAGGAGGAGTCAAAGAATGAGAAATATAAACGAGGGATAATAGGAGGAAACTCTTAAGGAATGACGATCTAACGTTCACTCAGTATATATACTCTCTAATCTTACTTGTAAATCTATTATCATAGTTATTCAGGACTATCGAACCACCTGAAGATGGCTCTGTTCATGTTACTTATATTAGAGTCTCTAGTAGAACCAACTTCAGGTGGTACAACAGTCCTGAACAACTGTGTATGTAATACTGATTTTATCTTTATGATGTATCTAAGCTATTCTCTTAAGTTCCACTAGAGTATTCTATAGATCCTTGAGTACATCCAGTGCTTGGGAGCTAAGTTCAAGCTGATGAGTCGAGTATTAATGATTTGATGCGCATGCCACCATCTTGCAACCGGCTCAGGACTGAGTGCTTGTTACACGTGCGTTAAGCGGCCACAAATTATAGATCGTTCAATTTGCAGTAAATCTATAAGCGATTCCGTTACATGATCGTGAGACGTGGAGGCTCCTATCGCGTTGTGCAAGGTGCCCTTAAAGACGGGGATGCGGAGCTAGTTTCACCCGGAACGCGTGTCTGAACTTTCAGGCGCTGGTCCATCTTCATGAGAACAACATCATCCACCGTGACATACGTGGGAGCAATATCCTCTTGACGAAGGAGGGTGAGATCAAGCTGGTCGACTTTGGTCTCTCAAGGATGATCAAGGGCGAGATGGGCAAGAGGAAGACCTGCATCGGATCTCCATGTTGGATGGCACCGGAAGTCGTCACGAGCAAAAGCGATCCTGAAACTGGTTATGGAAGTAGAGCAGATGTCTGGGCGATAGGGATTACAGCGATTGAATTGGCTGATGGAAAACCACCCTTTCAGGACATGCACCCTACTAGAGCCTTGTTTCAAATTCTGAGAAATCCACCACCGGGTCTCTACAGACCTGCCAACTGGTCCCAGAACTTCAATGACTTCATATCTGAGTACGTAATAGTCTGTTGAGCAACTTGTTTTTGTTACCTTGTTAAGGATGTTGCTTCTATTTTTTTTTTTTTTAGATGTCTTGAAAAGAACCCGGACAACAGACCCTTCATGGCGGAAATCATAGAACATCCGTTTCTCTCAGAATTGCCAGACAATGATTATCCGGTAAGAGGATCATCATTTTTCTGGTCCTTTCGAGTCTCACGCATTTGCAAATTAGAAAATTATTATTTTTAAAAATTTAATGAATCGTTCATCCAGCTCACTCAGGAGATCAAGTCGTTAGCCATGAACATGAGCGCCAAGGGGAAGGTCGATAGAAAACCGGAAGTGATCGTTCGCAAAGGATTCCTGAAGGTCTGTTGGTTATTTGGTATCTTCTAAAATTAAATTTCATTTTTTTTTTAATTTTTTCTAGTCACATCAAACGGCACCACCCGAGCCGATGTTTGTGGAAGATTTAGCAGCGCTCGAGCATCTGTCCGAAGATGCAATTCTAGATGAGTTACACGAGAGACTGAAACAAGGCTGCTTCCAGAGTTTCATCGGAGACGTTCTTCTAATTCTAAATCCTAACGAGGATCAGGACATCTATGGACCGCACGTATGAATTTTAGTCTTCCAGATCATCGACTGGTCGGTACATACATCCAAATAACGTATACCTTATGCACCTTGCAGTTTCACACAAAATATCAATGCAAATCTCGATCGGACAATGCACCTCATATCTATACAGTGGCAGACAGTGCATTTCAAGACGTGCTGCACAACGAGGAGCCTCAGCACATTCTTCTCGCCGGTGAAAGTAATTCTGGAAAAACAACCAACATGTTACATGTCATAAGGCATCTTCTCTATCTTGGAAAGGTTCGCCACAGTGAGATATTATTATTATTCAATAATAATGACATTACCGAACCAGGGAAAATGAAAAGCTTTCACTTAGAGAAAAGTAACGTCGTTATAGGGTTTGCAAGACACTGGAGTGAGAGTGATGAAGGCCATTAAAATAATCCATGCGTTTAGTCACGCCGCGACGCCATTGAATCCAAACTCAACCAGATGCGTCTTGCAGACACAAAACACCTTTGGTTCGACCGGGAAAGCATCAGGCGCCATTTTCTGGTTGTACCAGCTGGAAAAGTGGAGAGTTTCTACGAGAGATAGGTAAACTGTTCCGTTATAGTAAATGTAAATAGAAAATTTAGTACGCCTTACGTTATGCAACTCTTCGGGATCTTTTACCGCGAGGCATGGCGTGGTTGCCTGTCTTCAGGCGCTCCAAGTTGTTTTCTTCTTCTCCCGTAGAAATCAGTCGAACTTCCATATCTTTTATTACTTGTACGACGGCTTGGATGCCAAGGGGAAGTTGCGGGACTACTCCTTGATGACAGGAAGAAAACTTCGTTACTTGAGAATCGGAGATAAGAGCACCGGAAGTAAACGCTCGTTCAAAGTGAGAAACGATCCTTATGGGAATTCCGCTAAGTTCGCAGAGCTTAAAGAGGATCTGAAAATAATGGAAATGGAAAGTTTGATGGATACGATGTGGAAGATCCTAGCGGCCATTTTGATCCTCGGTGAGGTAAAGTTTGCTGAGGGGAATAACGGCGAGGCTGAAATCGACAATATGGATACTGCCAATAAAGGTAAACTCGTAATAATAATGGCTACTGTGAATTACATTAATAAATTATTTTCAGTTGCCGATCTTCTGAGTGTGGATCATAAAAAATTTACCTGGTCACTGATAAACTATTGCTTGATTAAAAAAGGCTCCGCCGTTAGAAGAAGACACACTTGCGAAGAGGCAAAGGAAGCCAGGGACGTTCTTGCGAATACGATTTATCAGCGTCTCGTGGACTGGCTCGTCAACAACATCAATCTTAAGCTCATGACCACCCGTACTCTTTTGTGAGTAGTCCAGTCATGATATTTAATTCTTGAGCATCTCCATTGACAGAATATATTCTATTTGTGATTCTTACTGGTTTTATGTAAAATGGCAGCGGTGACAAATTCAGCATCAGCGTTCTGGATCTTTATGGATTCGAATGCTTCTCTGTCAACAGAATAGAACAATTAGTAATAAATACAATGAACGAACAACTTCAGTGTCATTATAACCAAAGAGTCTTTGCTTGGGAAATGGTAAAGTCCCTTACACCTTTGTTAAGTCAATAAATGACTCTGACAAAGAAATTAATTAATTATAAATTTTAGCAAGAGCAAGAAGAGGACGACATACCGGTACAGCAGCTTCATTTCTATGACAATAAGGAAGCCATCGATCAGCTGATGGGCAGAAACAATGGACTCTTTCATATAATCGATGACGCCTCCAGACAGATGCAGGACGCGCAATACATCCTGGAGAGGATCAAAAAGTCCTCGAAAGGACTCCACGTGAGATCCGTAAGCTCGCACGAGTTCACCGTTGCCCATTACACCGGGAAACTCGTCTACGAGGCCAATGAGATTGCTGAGAAGAACAGAGACTTCCTGCCGCCGGAAATGATCGAGACCATGAGACTCTCCAGGAACGATGCAGTCAAAGAGATGTTTCTTAACCAGTTGACAAAATCCGGGAACCTGACGGTCGTTGTGGAGCAGCCGAAAGTTCCTGAGAAAAAAACAGTCAAGAGTAAATGGAGTGCAGTTATGCAGGACAATGCTAAACTACGGGTGAGACATCCGGTCTTTCTGGACTTCCGGTTATACCTTACCTCCACTTTGAATCCAATATTTTTGTCTGGCCGTTTAGAAATTCAATACCGCATCGAGAGGGCAATTCTCGCAAACTCGTAAAATGCGAACCTGCGCCGCCGTCTTCCGGTCAACCAGTCTGGAGATTCTGAAGAATCTTTCGATAGGGGGCGGAAGTGGTGGCACCCACTTCGTCAGGTGTATCAGAGCCGACCTGGAGGGTATACCACAAGGATTCTACAGGGACGTCGTAAGACAGCAAATCAGAGCCCTGGCTGTCCTGGATACTGCCAAGGCCAGACAACGTGGCTACCCACACAGAATTCCATTTCAAGAATTCATCAGAAGGTGATAAAGACAATAATAAAAATAAAATGCCTGTTATCAATCTCTATCCGTATAGTCACGTTTAATCTAATGTCCACAGATATAAATTCCTGGCATTTGATTTTGATGAGAACGTAGAAGTGACTAAGGACAACTGCAGACTGCTTCTGATCAGATTAAAGATGGAAGGCTGGATAATTGGCAAGACCAAAGTCTTCCTCAAATATTACAACGAGGAGTACCTGTCGCGTTTATATGAGACCCAGGTGAAAAAAATCATAAAGGTCCAATGCATGATGCGCGCGTTTCTCGCTAGAAAAACAATGGCGACAAAGGCGACCAAAGGGAAGAAGGAAGTCGGTAGGTAAAAGCAACGGGCACGAATCTTATGACGAATCGAATATGGCTGAGCGAACCTTTTGACCTTTTGACTATCAGTGAAATTCGCAAGAGAAATTTTTCAAGGCTTTTCATTTTGAGCGAGTGAATCGCATGAAATTAACCGGAAATGTTTCAGTGAAGAAAGCGTCGATAAGCAAGAACCCGAGCCAGGAAATGACGCAAGAAGAAGCGGCGCTAGCGATACAGAAAGGTAGGACGAGGATGGATACCGGAACTTGTTTTTATTTTTGCAATGCAAATGCATTCACTTTGCTTTTTGTGACCTTCGCTGATCGCTCGAGCCAGTAGAAAATTTTTCAAAAATCGGAAAATAGATAAGCACGTACGTCACTTCTGCTAAAAAATGATTAAGACCTCAAATGAACGTTGTAGCGTACAGGGGTCATGCTGTCAGGAAGGAAATGGGTCCAGTCCTGAAGGGGGAGATGGATCAGGAGACGAAGGACTTCATGAGGTTTTACAGCAGCAAATGGCGGTCGAAGAGTATATTTCAAGTCCTCCTACAGTACCGTGCAGCCCGTTATCAAGACCTCGTGCAATTTTGCCAACAGGTATGATGATCCTGATACTTGACCTGGGTCCATCTTCGGCAGTGGATCAATTAATTTTAATATGATTTACCTACGGTCCAGGTTCATCTGTACAATCAGGCGACAGTGGGGGCACTTCGGATGAACATTGACCGCGTACCCCTAGAGAGGGTTGAGCCAGGGATAAAGGTTTCGTCCTATCTGGGAAATCGACGGCCACCACAAGTACACAAACTGCCCTTTGACATACGTCAAGAGATGCCCTTCTTTGACACGAGCTTCATGAATGACCCCTCGAAGATGCATAAAGGAACCGGGTAAGCTGGAAGACGAAAAAGAGTATGAAAAAGCATAAAGGAAGGAATACGGTGAACGCGCGGTATAATGAGATTCGTCCTGGCGAAGCAGCAATTTTTGAAATTTTGAATTTTGCACGCATCCGCAATTTTGTTATGTGAGAATGCGTTCTACAGATCCATATCATCGTTGACATCTGACGACGAACACGAGGCCTGGGACGCGCCGTTACGCCGCCAAACCGTGCCCTGGTCCAACGCCAACGTCCACACCAGAGGTGCCTATTGCAAAAGCTCACGAGCCTAGCCACAGTTCACTTTGATTCCTATTTTCTTCCTTATACTCTTAAACTATACCTTGACAATAAATCGGATTGGGTCCTACGACTAGGCCTGCGCACTGTGCAGGAAACGAGTCGCGAGTTCACAATGGTAACCACTCTGATCCAGGTGATCCAGGTGATCCTAGGACACCTCGTTGTCGCTTTACGATCTATTCTCTATCTCTTATCTTTCTCGTTCCCAAGCCTGGAGCTTATCTCGATGCATAGAACGCAAACGTCCCTGACAGTGCGTAATATTCGACCGGTCATCTCTAATTCCAGACGTCGAGGTTCAAACAACGAACTCTCCTCATCGGGTAGCAAACGCACCGACCGCCGGAGGCCAGAGTCTGATCAACACTCCGTTTTCCAGGGACCCCAATGTCCCCGTGCGCTGTCCGCCGGAAGACGTCCCCAGGTCTAAGTCAACTTCCGGATTTTCACAGCCAGCCAGTAATCGTAGCCCCGTGCGAACTAGTAACGCTCATAATCCTCGCTCAGTAAGTTGGCATGAAACTGGAGGAAAAAAAAATAATTACATTAAATTACATTATTGACCTCTGACATGTCTTATCGTAAACTTTTAGAACAATTACGATAATTCCGGATCGATTCGCTCTAGAAAAAAGGTCCCACCGCCACCAATTCCGTATAATCAAGCAGGAGCCACAACGAGAGTTCAAAATAGTTATCAGCCTGAGAATCGAGCCAGCGAGTGGGAATTCGAAGACAAACTGAACAGAAATAGCAGCAGTAATAGTCGGTAAATATTCAAATAAAAAGATTCTCACGACATATAAGTCTCCTACGTTTCCTATTCGAGAGAAGCCACGGAGTCGTGCGTACCTGGAAATTCTCTTGAATCTTTCTCTCTCGATCGCAGAGTAAATCCTATTCAAGAAATGCAGATGATGGCACGTCGTAACAACAACCATCCAGAGTCAGAGGATGAACCACCGTTCAACTTCCAGGTAAGATAACGAATTCCGTCATGATGGCCTAGAAAAAAGATATTCATTCTACTCACCAAGTACTTTACTGGACGACAGGCGATGCTACGAAAGACGCAGCATCCTCGTGCATCCATGAAGCGGACCCCAGTCTATGAGAGTTACGGAGGATACTCAGGTCGCGACGACGTCTACGAGTCGAACGTCGTCTACAGGAGCAGCGGAAGTCGGCGAGACTCGCCGGAATGGAGTCCCAACGAGATGGTCAGGATGTCCGAGAAATATGGTAGGGAAGGAGCCTGGGGTCAGAAAGAACGTGAAAATGTCCTGGACTACGCCGAGAGCGTCACCACTGAGCTTGCACCTGGAATCGTGGTCGAAGGTTACGTAGCGGATTTGTAAATCCCTTACGAAGTCAAAGGACCCCAAAAAAAAAACCAAAAAAAAGCCCAATTGGACCAAGCGAAGGAGGAATTGGAAATTAAAATATATAGACAGGATCTTCCTAACCGCTCAGCACAGCTAGGAGATTATTAAAGTTATAATCAAGAAAACGGAACATGTACGCAACTGCCTAATGGTATTAATCCTATTATCTAAGTTCTATTCAATTCTTATCACTCAGCCGCATTGTCAGATAGGTCAAAGCGTAATAATCCTTATCGTACGGTAAATTTGAATGAACCGTATAAAATGCCATCCCAACCAACCCTCTCTCTCTTGCTCCCTCTGCATTACAATATTTTGATTGACAATTATTATACTTTATCGCGATCAACAATGTATTGTTAATATTGAAATGATAAATAAATAATTAAATATATACATTAAACCTAAGTGCTAATTGCTCGTTTCCTGCGATATAAAAAAAAATAAATAAAAGTCGACAAAACATTCAATTCTTGGAGTAAGTGACGTTTAATCGTAATAGGACAAAGGTAAATCTGTTCTTTATGCTGTACTGGCCATCGAATAATAAACTATAGATAGAAATGCAACTATATTGTATAACTATAATATATAACGTGCAAGACGTACAAGCATGTACGATGATGCTTTTCTGAGAGCGTAACGTGTCGAAGGTAACGTATCGAATAACAATGAGTATTCCGAGACGGCATTTGCTACGTTACATTCTCCTGACAGAGTTCCCAGAAGAGCACACAGTATAAATATAAAATAACCATCTCCTCTTTAGTCCAAAGAAAAATCTCTCTTGAACGAATCAAGCAACTTGACTAACGATCACAGTGTAAAGTACGTGTCACAAACTAATAGCTCCTGGCGTAGTTCAGTTGCGCTAACGACACCCATTAAAATATAATAAACTATATATATCACCTCTTGGTCCCATAGGTCGTAAAGCTAATGACACGCGAACGTTAAATAATGTTTTATAGAACAATATTATACATTGAGTTTATTGAGCAGCATGCTCAGAATTTACGAACGTGGCAGCATCGATTGATAAAGCTAAATAAAAAAAGAAAATTGTATTATTTGCCCCGCCGGGCAAAAAAGAGGAAATACTGAATAAAAGCGGCACTAGGCCTCGTCATCCAGAGGCACTTGGGAAGAAAGTTAAGACAGATAAGGAGTAAAACAGTATACGACGCTACGCGTTGTCTTGTCCACTGTTATGTTGTGAACTTTGCTTAATAATATTAACAAGGGTGTCCAACCTAGTAGGATGGGCAATTTGGAGAACCATGTGAGCCTCCTCGAGGATGAGCAGTCCGTTGTGCGCGTCGCTGGCTGATAAATTGTGAGCGGATATGACGTGGCGCCTCCAAGCAGCGTGACTAGGAAGTACCTGGGAAGTAAAACAAAAAAGGAGAGAAAAATACAAAGAAAAATAATGTCTGTTAGCGAAGAAATGTAATTGCTACTAAAGGAAAAAAAAAAAAGAAAGAAAGAAAGAGCTCACACCTGTAAGCACCACTTGCAATTTAGACTCGGTGAAATTGTGTGTACTGCCTTTATGTGTCTCCTACGAAATCCCCAGCTGGTGTAGGCCCTGTCGCAAAACGGACAGGGAAACGGCGGATACGCAGCTGGTGCTCCTTTCAACGACTGCGAGCATTCCGGAAACTCGGGTATCCCGGTGCTGGTAAAAGAAGGAAAGCTTTCCTGTGAGATTCCTGGATTACTCTCGGAGGACAAGGAATGTCCTTCCGGAAAGTCACTCCTCTTCTCGGCATCCATCTTGTCCACTGGTGAACCCGGTGATTCTTTAAGACCTCGACTCTCCGCGTGACTGCCGTCGCACGGGTGCTCGACTTTATCGGATCGTTGGGTAGGAAGTGCGGAAGATGGACCGGAAGTGTCTCGTGCCTCAGGAATAACCGTCACCGTTGGCTTTGAGGATCCTGCAAGGATTCGAGTTAACCAATAAATTCCCTAGTAAATCCCTAGGTATTCTTTATCCTAACAAGGATCATGACACGGTTATTCCTGAATAAAAAGTACATTAAAAATGAAAAATATGTTTATTTGTGATCGATCAGTGTGCCTTCGTGTACAGTCGTACAATATCGATTGAAATAGTCGTCGGTGCGCTAAATTAATCGTACGCTCGATATTAATCGATCATTAATCAGCAGGAGTGCCAACCCTCGAAATTCCAGTTCGCGTCTGACTGCGATTCAGGTGATGAATCGAACCTCAAAGTTTCCCAGCAGTCATCCACCCTCGGCCAATCGAAACGTACAATTCCAATATATCATAATAGGTACGACGCCATCTCGCGTCACTTCGTTTAAATAATCTACAAGCATACCTTAAGTTGCTAGTATTTCTTTTTTCTCATAAAGCTACCATCCTCTTAACGATAAATTGTGACCCGATAGGCCTAGTGAATCATCCACTGTTTCGACGCTCGCGTGACATTACATAAATACAATACATGATTAGACTGTGTGTTTTCTGCCTTTCTTTTTTCTTCTTCTTTATTTACTTATCTATCTTTATTATCTCTACTATCTTTCACAACTCCATTCATTAACTAAGTCATTCGTTAGCTCACGCATTCTGTATAACCGGCTGCTAAACGTATGTGGTGATTTATAATGTACGCATGTTCTCTATGCTCTCTCGTACCGGTGTGATGCTCGCGTGAATAATTATTTAATCGTCCTGTCGCTCGTACGCGTGTGAACGCAGCTTAACGTTCTCCTGTCCATCCTCATTGCCAGATACACCAGCGAAATATAATACACGTAAGTATAAGGACTGCGAGTACGTACTGTTGCATTGAACACAGTGTACGCCTTAGGATGACTGGAGAGTACAAACGGCCATCTTGAATTTCAAATTACGAAAAACGTTAATTACACGTAATTGATGTGTTATACTTATCGAACGCGAGTGCACGCAGATTTGTGCAAATTTCGTAATTACTGAAATTTCACCTTTCTAACGAAAAATTGCAAAATAAAGGAATGAGGCGCATGCAAAATTTCGAAACGGGCATCTTTCACTTAAAAATATTACACGCAACTCAGACTTTAGTTTCTTAATTATTCAGCATAAAAGTATCATGCAGGTAACGGTGCAAATTGCAAATATCTGCCTGCACCGAATTTTGCATAAGAATTTATTATTACATTCTTATAGATTAGCATATATCATTTTGAGGTTAGAAAGTATTCTCCAGCCCCCGTTAAACAAAAAGGAATGTTCGATTACTTAATACATAACATTAAAAAACAACCTGGAGAATCGTCGCAGTTGCTTGGCAGCAAATTAAAGATATTCGTTGCCACCACGGAGACTGAATTGGTTCCATTCTGTCTATAGACGCGCAGGCAGGATCGTCCTGAGACATTTCCAAGACGCCATGTATAAAATATATCGTCTCGAAGAAGAAAAATAATTGCCACAGATTGGAAACCAGAGAGTCGCCATCAAAGAAATGCGAAAAGCTTAAGAAACGTCATTTGCTGGAAAAAGCAAACATCAAGCGTATATGCTAATTCTTTAACCACGCCATTAACATTATCAATCTAGAAATTTCTTAGATTCCAAATAAGTCGTTCCGGGTGGACCGTCTTAAAATCCAAATATCACTCAGCTTATGGAATCTTGGTGAGAAACTTATAAGCGAAGGATCAGCGATGACATTTCCAAATGAGGTGAGCTTTCTGGAACACATTAATATTGTGAAGAGAGACTCCCTAATGCCCGTGAACAGTCAACGACCTATCGGCTATTAAAATTATAATTTATAATTATTATTATTTCTCACCAGTACCTACTAAGTGATATTCAGATCATAAAGGCGCACCCCGTTACATGCTTCCAATAATCTTGTTTCAGTCCAAAAAAAAGTTACATCTCACACAGTCGCTGTGTAAATGGCGTCTTCCGTTTGCCGCCTCGATGCTATTGCACGTACAAATGTATCAGGCTGTACCCGCTTGTGTTATCTCTCCCCCTTTCGCCCCTTTCCGCCACCCACTTCCTCCTCCCCACAAGCACGCTCGAGCTCACGTACAACGCGCAGAGCGCATTTGCCTTTCTTCTCGCAAGACAATGAGAAACTTTAAAAGCTTATAGATATCAGGGCGTTTACCCATGATGCACTTG
Source organism: Calameuta pygmaea (assembly GCA_031762395.1). Classification (NCBI taxonomy): domain Eukaryota; kingdom Metazoa; phylum Arthropoda; class Insecta; order Hymenoptera; family Cephidae; genus Calameuta; species Calameuta pygmaea. Next base: position 2,214,112 of record JASANN010000246.1, read on the forward strand.
ACCACGCGAATATAAATTTTTCATCAAGGCGTCGTTAGAGGTTAAAAAGTTTCTCGTCCAGGAGATTCCAGGAGGGATGGACTTTTCGTGTATACATTGTATGGGGGGGGGGGGGGGGGGTAGTAGCGGCATTACACGTGTGTTTTATTCCAGCCCGTGGAAAAGGTTCCGTTTGACCCCTGCCCTAAAACGCCCTAGTCATTGGGTGTAGACGGAGCGTCTCTGAAACAGATACCTTTTCAAGCCCCTATTGCTCGTATCGATTTTGGTAACGCAGTTCTTCCAAGCCTCCTCCCACTCGACGCTGTTCGGCGCAATACCGCTGAAGTGTAGAAGGACCTCGCGAATCAGGTGTATCTTGTTGCTGTCGAATTGCTGCTTGCCCATTTTGCCGTTGACGTTGCAGAGTATTCTCTCCTCGGGTGTAAAGAGTATTTTCATGAGGTCACAGGCCAGGTGATCCATCGGACGCGATGACGCCCACGTGGAGATTATGTCGGGACTGGGTAGAAGCTCGGCGTAAGGTAGTTGCTGATACGCGTAAAGCAGTGGCTTGGCGTCCGAGAATCCAGATAGTCCGGATAACCCAGATAAACCGGAAATGTCTTCAGCAGGGCTGTTCCCAGACCCTGCCACACATCAGCACATCGCGCTTTAGCGACTTCCGGAAAACTTTAGCCAAGACACGGCTCCTATGAAACTATCTACTGTACAACACCGCAGCATCTCCTTCTCACTCTGTATTCGCCTTTCTCTCACGCTATCGTTCACTCGCTCAGTCTTTCTCTTTTGTTCATTCACTCTCTTACAATTTCAGTCCTTCTCCTTCCTATCTCGCGCAGTCTCTTTCACGCACGCACGCACTCGGTTTCTCATTTGTTCGGGTCATGCATTCTTTTTTCTTTTTCATTCACACTCTCTATTTCTCTCTCTCTCTCTCTCTCTCTCTCTCTCTCTCTCTCTCCCTCACTCACTCTTGCGCGCGCGTCACATCGGTCAAAGGAAATGCCGTGTTATTAATTGAGCAAATTGAGACTGAGACTGAAACTAAAACTGTTGAAAGCTCGCGAAAATACCAAAGAAAAAGCTTTGGTACTGAAGGCCCTCGCCGGTAGTCGGTCCGAGTTGCCAAAGTAGACACACGCGTAAGGTGCTGCCAGGAAAACGATTTGTGACTAAATAAAACGAATCGTGCAGACAAACTGCCTAATGTAAATAACAGTGCAAATACGAGACAGGTAGTAGAGAGGCTCTCGATGATATCAATGGGAAGCGACAACTTTTAAATACCTTGTGCCGTAATGCGTGCTACTGTCGAATAGCAAGTGCGCCACATGTAAAGAGTATAGATAAGCGGAATTCGAAATAAGGGTGCATTTCAATGGGGGTTCTTTATCCAGCTGGAATATCGTACCGAGACGTTAATTAATGTTGCAGAGAACCCGATGTCATAAATTATGAAAAGACGCGGATTGAAAAAATCCCAAAAATCATGCTTTGTGACAACCACATAATAATAGTTTCAAGACTCATAGAATATTTTATGGGAATAAAAAAATTATTAACAAACCTTGCGTACACTCTGTCTGTCCTGTATCCAATCTCTTAGCAAGGTCTTTCGCTGGTGATGAATCTTTTTCAAATTCTTCGACAGGTATGTCAAATGGTTCCATCTGCAAAATAGAATAATCCATGGAGATTATTTTGTTACTTTACGACAGATGCGTAATTGTCATATCCTTATGTTGTACACTAACTTTCATCTCTAGCCGATGATAGATGGGACTAGGCAAAGGTTCTGAAAGATCAGAATCCTTGAAGTTTTGTTCATTGGCTGTAGACTCACTGGTACTCTCCGATTGGGATATCTGAGGAGTAAGTGCTTTCTCCAATATCGAATTGTTCTGTATCTTGCCAATTTTTTGCTTTTTCTTTGGAGTCTCCTCGTGTACCAATACCGAGTCCTGAGATTCCGCTTGTTCCAACTGCGCAAGCCTTTTGTACGACTCCTTTGCAAAAACATCACCACCCGATAGACCCCTTATTTGTAAGGTCTCTGCAGCTTTCAACAAAGCAGGTAAATTCTTCTGCTCTATATTCACTTCACCCTTATAAATGAATATGAGTAAAGCTTCCAATTCGCTGAAGTGCACATCTTGGAGAATTATTACTGGATGCTGGCATGGATTCGTCTGTAACATTTTAACATCTTTCTAAATTGAACTGCTGGAAGACTAAAATCAGGAAGGTAAACAAAAATGTTCACAATCTCATGAGATCCATCAAAACTGTTGATAAAATGCAAGATAAGAACTGTCATCCCAGTAACTCATGATTTTACTAAGTCCCACGAACCAACAATCAATTCAAATAAACAAGCCATCTGGAAAATGTAAATCAAATTGCCATAGTATCACAAAGGCATAGAAAAACTATAAAACAATGACAAGTCAAACCTGTCAAATAATTCAAAGTTAGAGTGACATTAAAATGGAAAGGATAATCAATGTCTCGTGAATCTCTTACCTGAAAGACCTTCTTGAAGAAGGGGCTGCTGGCAGAGAGGATCACCTTGTGCGCCGTGAGACACTGTCCGTCACTTGCCAGGGTCACGTCCACGAGACCCTCTTCCTCCCAGAGGCTCTCGAAGCTGGTGGCGATGTTGCTCAGGAAGCTGTTCCACTTGAGGCATATTTGACTTGACATCGCACCTAGACAAACACCGTTCAAGAATTCTTCGAGGATAACGTTACGCGACACGAGTAGACGCGACCTTTACAAAAGAACAACAGCGACGGCGACGACGACGACGACGACGACGACGGCGGCGACGACGACGACGACGACACGAGAAAAATCACGCCAGGCAGCACGCACAAACATCGTCAAACTGAATAGCCAATATGGCTGCGACGCTCGATCCGAAGCGCGCCAAGAACGAACGGCATCGGGCGTGCCTGCGCAACGCACCTCACCATCCTCACCTTCCTCACCGTCGTCCCCATCCTCACCATCCTTTCTCACAATAATAGGATCCTCCAAAAGGTAGACACACGAAACCTCTTAATCACACTCCACCCATAAAAAGCTTAATCTAAGCCCAATAAAGGCACTAATCAAACCGAGTCCCTGATCCCCTCATTAGCATTTGATTCCACTATCTATAAGTTTTAATCAAAATTCCTCTTACCTCACTATTATTTGTCTAATTTATTAAACCATCTCAGTAAATACAACCGAACGACACATCAATCAATGATCTTATCCTAGCAAGAATTATATTCCAAGCATCTTTCTTGATACTCTCTCGCCGGTCGTCTTAGCAGCGACTATTATTTTTCCCGACTGCGATAAGCAAAAAAGATTTCTTCGGCATCAGGGTACAAGACAAAGATATCTTAAAGAAGAAGTCTCTATAAAAAAGAATACTGTACCCTGAAAGGCAGAGAGCCGTTGCCGAGTCAAATTAAAAAGGAGTCGTGCGTGCGTGCCAGGGTTCGTGCGCCATTGCGTGCGTGCGTACATTCAACCTTACACTCCTCGGCCGTCCGTCAATCGTTTCTGACTCCGTGCGTGCGTGGCTACTGCGTGGCTGCGTGCGTGCGTGCGTGCGTGCGTGCATGCATGCTTGCGTGCCTTCGTGCCTGTACGAGAGTTCCATAATCGTTAAGGCTCTACCTTATTTTACGTTCCAAGCATATACGAAAATACACAGACGCCAATATAACTATACGGCGCGTAGCGAAATATAACTCGAGAAAAAAAAAACAATCAAATCTTCGGATTTTATCGAGCGACCTAAGACCCGTTCCCGACGCTATGGAATCTCCAGGATTTTACAAATCAAACCTTCAATTTTTCTTACGAGGACAATTATATCCAAGCCATATTAAAAAAAAAAAAAAATAGTCTTTTAAAAGACATGAAAGCGAGCGCCAACTGTCTGCTGTGTTTATTCGATCCGAGGATTATTTGGATTTTCCGAGTTTCCTATACCGTCTGTGAGTCCGAGAGTGACAGACTTATCGGCCATTGCGTGCGTAAGAGAAGGACAGATATATATTTTATTCAAATCCTGCATGAATTGTTTTAAACTTCTTCAAATCAGTATAGAACCGTAATTTTTGTCTTCCTGAAATAAAGATGCAAAAAGTACAGGTTAATTCGATGCTTATTAAACTCTTCTAGTATGTTCATTCCTCTTTTATGACGCACACCGAAAATTAACCTGCGACCAGTTCAGAGTTGACTCATCGACACCTGCTATAAAACTAACCGATTTTTCAAATATTTAACCATTGCCATTTCTGAAGTCAGTATTTAAATATTCCTGTGCCAAGTGCCAAATTGGCTAATATTATTAAGTTTGCTTAAAGTGAAACTGATAAATATTAATAATATCGAAGAATGTCAGCGGACACCAGTTTAGATATTTCGATGAATAAAATTCCATCGAATACGAAAATGGTAAGATCTTTTATCTCTAAGATAGATATAAGTATAGATATACTCTGACTGTATCCATTAATTACAATTATATCAATCTAATTTTTGAGATTCTTTACAGAATACCCCACGACGCTTCTTCATTCCAGCTCAGAATAGTCATACACATATTTTCATAGACGACTCTATGGATATACCGGAAGTCCTGGAACCGGAAGATCCAAATGAGAAAGATGATACCTACAGGCTACTGATGCTGGCGCTGCGAACTCCTTTCGTATATAAGAAGCACAAACATGGTGTCAAGGATGGGAAGGATGCTGCTGCAGGACCATCGAATTGGAATCAAAATGGCGATTCGGATACTCATTCTTCCGTGCAAGTCCATGACGTGTCTTCTTCTGATATGACTTCCGGTCACGGCCATCTTGAGAAAAAAAATTCACCAGAGGAAAATCAGGGTATCACGTTCTCGGTGGAAAAATATTTTTTAAATAATATCAAGCAAGATACTCCTCCATTTAATCATCTTGCTGATAATGCTCATGGTACTGATACCGATATGGAGATTGACGTGATAACTACTGTGGAAGAGAGGAACGTGTTATTAAATGAAAACACCGAAAATATTGCAAATACTTTAGAAAGTTACTATTACCATGCACTGATGCCATCCTGCTGGCTTTGCAAAAAATCTCCTTGTCCCATCAGAGATAAATATCTTGAAGAAAAATTAATATATCCTTGCATCTACGAGCCACGGAAAATTATTCCAGAACCACTGCAGCCAACGTTACAGGAAAATATAAGGAATTGGCAGCAGGCTCAAGATACCCCAGGAAGTCAATACTGGATGAAGTACGTGGAGTCTGCACCTTTGACTGTTTCAAGATGTCCTGAGGGATCAATCAAGGAGCATCAATCGAACGATTCTCTTGGATCAATGTATCCTGATATGAGGGGACTCATCGCACCAGTTCCAATCAGACCCGTCGGTCCATGTCATCAACCGGAATACATAACCTCTTCTAGTTTGACTTCTTATCAGCAAAGCGCAAATCTTCTTCAGTGTGCTGAACAGTCAAGAACAGTTCCTGGTCCTGTTTGCTCTGTTGGCTGTGGCTATTGGAATTTTTCACTAGGAGTCAATCGTCCTGAGGTACCTGAAACTCCAGTGAACCTGACGACGTACTCTCAGGAACGTCTTCCAGCATCGATCTGTCAGGAATTATTTTCTGAATTTGAAAGATCCGCATTTGTCAGTTACAAAGCTTCAGATTTTTTGAACTCACCGGTACTGCTCGATCATTGTCAACAGCCGCAAAGTCATTGGAGCTTCCTGATGTCTGGCGTCCATTCGACTCTTGCTGATACCATTTCCTCTACCTTTGACGATCAAGGATTAACTGTACCTAATATCCTTTTACCTGTGAACGACCAATGTGTCCTTTTTTGTCAAAAAGCGTCCACTGATCATTATGCATACCGGTGACCCCCACCAGTCCACTAAATCCCCAAAGTATCTAAGGAATACAAATATATATTTGTGAGTTAAAGAAAAGTTCAAAAATTCAAATATTATCTATAATCCAAAAATTTATTTATTAAAAAAAAAAATTGACAGAATTCTCAACGCTTTTTTCATCGTTATCTAATGAACATTGTAATTAAATTTTGCACAATTTTTATGGGTATGTAAATATGCACTTTAATATATTTTAGATGATTATTTAAATAAATTTATATTTTCTGACAAAATATTCCTGTGCATTTTTTATCTAATCCAGCTATGAATAGCTAATAAGTCCAATTGGCACGACACTTGACTAAGTCCTCTGACTTGGGTAGTTAAGCTGGCTGTAAAATATGGAATCGTGGACATTGAAAACAATAAACTACAGTAGTGGTAACAGGCCTGACCAAACGGCTGTTAAAGGGCTGTTGCAGGTAAAAGAGGACATGACGTCGCACGTCATTATTAATTTTAAAGAACCAATTGCACGACATTCACATTGTTAGAGAGTCGTGTCAAACGGAAAAGTTTACAATGGAATTGACGCACCTGCAATCCAGTACTGGCTGCCCGGCTTAATATTCGTTTCAATGAGTCTCGAAAACCTAGTATAACTTTTAAGGGACAGCAATTCTTCCTTATGACGTCTTTCCATCGACCAATCAGAAAACTTTTTCATGAAAATCCAACTGCCTATATATACCATCTACCTCGATCCTCCGACTCATTAGCCAGTTCTGCCTGTGAACTAAGACTCTGCAGTTCTGCGTGGAGTAACGAAAAGTCAAGTAAAGTTTGACATTTGAGAATATTCGAATTTTACTGTAAAATTTTAATCGAACCAGTCCGAACTTATAATGCCGAGGGAACGCAGAGAAAGTGGAAATAAGAGAGAAAAACGTCAACGTCATATTCAAAATAATGTAAATATTTGTCAAACGTCACTTTTACTCAATTCACTTGGAACTCATGGACAAGATAAATGAAAACAAAAAACAGATGTTATTTACGTTGTAATTGGATTTTAAATGTAACTGTAATTGACCTATCTTATTATTACAGGAGGGGACGCAAAGCAGAAGTAAGAAAAATGTCAAGACGTCTCGAATCACCAGAACGAATCGCTTCAGTCCTTTCGTTCGCGCTGAGCGACAATCGCGCCGCGATGTCACAATGGCCGACAACTTTGCCTTTTCTCGAGCGCGAGATTTGCACACGAAAAGTAAAGAAATAATCGAACGAGGAATGGAATATATCCTGTTTCATCTACAACTAATTCAGATGTCAATCTGGGGATCGAATCACGTGAGCGACAGTAAGACATTGAAAGAAACAAAACAAGCGGATGCTGGACAAGTAGCAGAAGCAGTGGAGGCCATCGACAGTGAAAAGCATTTGCTATTTGAAAAGGAAAAATATTCTGAGGATTCCGAAGGAGACATGTTTACTGCCGTGGAGGATTCCGATGACTCCTCAAGCGATCATTGGAGCAGTGCGAATGACTTTGTTAATATGAATATGTCAATTGACCTGGAATCAGAATACGAGGAAGTCAAAATGAACAGTAGAATTGTCATCGAAGAACCCATGGATATTTCGATTGATATCTCCATGGAGGAATCAAGTCCTAGAAGAAGAATAGAATTGGTGTCCTTTTCGAAATCTGGATCTCAGGAAACGAGACGTTGCTCTGGGGATACAACGTCGTGTGACAGTGGTGAGGATGACGACGAATCTTCTCTAGGAGTTAGTGACAGGGACAGTGACCCGGAGGAATCGAGCTCAGCTGCCAACGATGAAATTACGAAAATTCTTAAGAAACGTAATTCCAGTGACAATGATAAATATCCTTTCTTTCGTGAGGAAGAACATGGAAGACGTAACTTTACGTACTTTAGAGATTATGCATCGAGTGAGAGCACGAGTGTTTCCGGAACTGACAGTCTCAGTGACCGACAGGAGGTTAGGAATTCTGAACGAGATTCTTCAGCGAAGATGATCGTTCCGTGTTGTTGTTGTCTGAGTCCACGAAAGAGAGAAGAGCACAGAAGGTCTGTTGTGAAAAATTATATTAATTTTGAGGTTAGGAACAATCAAGTGGACAGTGCGTTCTCTGAGGATGACGTCGAGATGAGTGCTCTGGAGAGGTCTGCGTTGGAAGCTCACCTTAATGGAAAATTATCCAATCGACGAAACGGAAAGGATATAGAAATTATGGACCAGGACACAACTTTGCAAGGAGAAGCTTTGAGCATACTTGACAGGAATCCAACGTTATTAAAAAAATCCTTGAGTGAAGTCAGCCGCGAAGATTACGATAACTCGGTCAGACATTCGGAACGCTGGAACACAGTTTCACCGGGTGTCGTAGAATCTAGTGTATCTGTTAGAGGACCTCCTGGATTTCCGAACCTTCCTCAAAATCTTCCTCCGGTCTTCTGCTCTTGTGGGAATCCAGAATGTTTTATTTTACTAGGAAACGAGATAGGCAAGTCTAAAATAATTTATAAAAACGCACCTCGACCTTTGAGACATTTGTATTATCAGTATCCTGAATTTATGGAACCTCTAACACCATATCATAATTCACCTAGTTGGTAAGTGATTTGAAAAATCAAATGACATAATGTTCTATCGTGTGACGATTTTATTTTTGTATCAGCTAAGCGCATAGCGAATAAAGATCGGATAGGCGAATCCTATAAAACGTAATCTTATCATTTGTTTATTTATTATCTTTGCACCCTGGAATATTCCTTGCGTCCTCACAGATCGTCGTTTTAGGATTAAAACCTTGTCCGTCGGGACATCCACTCAGCTTCTTTGTCCCATCACTGATGCACAACAAGAAATATTTACACTGTCCCGGAATTGGCTGACGGGAATGATGACCATATGGATAATCGTCCATAGCAGGACATTTGAAAGCATCCGGATCAGGTACCAATTCAATTTGCTTATTTTCCATCGTCCGTAAATCATCTACACTCTTTACACTGTCTAAGAAAACTGAAAAACAATTCAGATCGCTTAGTTGGTATTTTAAAAAAAAAACACACAATATCTCTTACATTTTTATTACTTGTGCCGTAATAGTTTTTTCGATTTTTAGGTTATAAACTCAACCAGCAAATATTTAGCAAATTTAACGGCTCTAAACTTATCAAAATTTTCTATGGTTCTCACAGTTAAACGTTAATAATAGAGACGATACAATTCGACAATACCGTAAATAAATAAAGTTTATATCTTCTTGCAATTGGCGTTACATTATTAATACGGCACCCTCTTAAAATACCTAACGACAAAAGTCAATCCCAACAAGGATTTCAAATAAAAACAAAGTCCCAAAAATAGAGTGTGCAAACTTCTAAATTTCTAATGTCCTTTTATACCAGAGTAACTTTTAAATTACAGAGTAAACGTTACTTTTCAATTTACCTTTTTTGTTTCGTTCTGCCCAGGAGCTTTTGCAGGTTATTTTTTCCTCCAGTGTGGGGTAGCGGCATTCTACCCTTACCTCATCATATATCTGACCCGGAGGACAGGCGTCCAGCTCAGGAAGACCCTTGTAGCATTTAAAAAAATATCCGCAACCCTCTTTAGCTGGATAATATCCGTACATTCGAGGACATACATCATTTCCTTTTGGTTCCTCTATGAAAATTAATATTTTATTCTAATAAGATGTCAAAGTGTTATTCAATATTTTTTTTTCATAGACAAAATATTGCTAGACTCTATTATTCATTGTTTAATCGGTAGGCGTCTGACGTACGTAGAAGATTTCGAGGTCCACATACGACCTGGTGAAGCAATCTGCATCCTTCATATGGCACGAATCCGAAACCGTCTTCACAGAATTCTTCAGTTATTTCATTCTCTTTGCAAATGTAATATTTGTCGCAATATTTATCATCTGGAATAGTATAGTCACTTACTGAATGACACTGAATCCAATCAGGAATTTTTGCTGACACTAAACAGCCACCGAGTATAAAAACGGACAAGAGACTCGACCACATTTTCATTGGTACTGTACCTCGATGTATGGAACCTCATACTTTTATAGTAGTGAAAATGACTTTTAATGTATTTTCAAAATACGAAAACGCCTCGGGGTTACGAATTTTCTAGAAACGCTCGTTTCTCTGATATTTTGATTGCACTGACGTAGGAGTAGGAGACTGACTATTTTAATTTAACTAAAATAATGAAAATTGACATTCTGAATTTTGACATAATTCACTTCGATGGAAGCCATTTTTATTATTAATTAAATAACTACTGTATACTATGTGAAATATAGAGGAAGAAGGGTGCTTGGACGAAAATAAATTTTTTAAATGCAGAAGCAAGGATAGAAATGAAAAGTTACTCAGTGAGTCATGGTGCACTTTAATTATGTTTTATTATGACGAAAATCCAAGATTTTACGTCTGGTAAAACAGAAAGATACATTTAATATCCATTGTGGATTTAATACAAGTTTTAAAAACGATTGCTTAAGGTTAAGTTTAATATTTTGGAAAATTCCGTTAAACGTTTTTCATACTGTGGCGACGACGTAACAGATATATTTCGCCAGGTCTCCAAGAATTCGTGTAAAGTGCTTTGGTACTGCTGGTGCATTCTCTGAAATTCTTGAGGACCTTGAAAGCACCTCGTCCTTTCTTCAAGGCAATATCCACCTAGAGAAAATCAAGAGAATCTTATAACTTATAAATCCTTAAATACAAAATTCCTCCTTTTTAGTGAATTTAATGTATTCAAGGTAGTTTCGAAATTCACGAGAACGCACTCCCAATTGATAGTTCAATTCTGATGAATTATTTAAAAATAAAAAATTAAATTTTCCATTTTTTTTTTCTTCGACACACCGAAATCGTAAGACACGTAACGCTTAACGCATTTTGACACGCAGCAGCATTCTCAAAGCATCTCCAAACTCACTAACCGAACCGTCAGAATCGGTGCCTGCAAGTTCAGATCGTTCGATCGACGAACATTCCCCGTCTTCGCCATCGAACATCCATGAACAATCCACGTCACAATTGTCCAGAGAAAAAGCCGTGAATACGGTCAGCTCGGATGATCTGGAGTCTTCGACCGACGACAGGAATCTCCTGGTGTAGGCCATGCGCCTGCGGTAACGATTGTATTCGTCAAAAGCTCGAAAAAAAGCAGCGTTCTCCAGTTCCTCAAAACAGAATTTCTCGGCCATCCTGCAGAGCCTGGTCCCGTCGGAACATCCGGAAACATGTGAATCTTCAGAAAATGTACTAGGCGTCGAGCTGTTGGACGTTTGCAGACGTTGAACGGGATTCTGATAATTGTTCTGAGCTCTGATTACAAAGTTACGAATATCTTCAGTATCATCTTCAAAGTACTCGACGCCTTCAGAAAATCTTCTACAATCAGCAGTAACCAGTTCCTCGTTTATGTCAGGATTATTGAACCCTGCGACACCACCTTCTTGAGCCTTCATAGTTTTTGAACTTATGTTTCTGACTCGTTGCTCAATATTTCCACAAGGTTTTACAGCGTCGACACTCTTTCCAGCTTCTTGGACTACGTCGGCGTATGTCTTCTGACCGGAAGTCTTTTGCCACTCAAGCGACAACCCAACTTCAAGAGATCTGCTATTTACAGAAATATCGACAGCTTCCGCTGGATTTTCTTTAATCGATTGAGTATCGTTGAGAAGCAAAGCTCGCTGAAGTTGCACCGGTACCGGACATCGATTTTCCTTCGAGCAATCTTTGCGTCCAAAGGTTGAAGATAGTTGAAACTTATGTGCGTGATATGAAAATTCAGCTTGACTGCAGCATAGAAGTGGTGTCAGGTTTGTTGTAAGACTGATGGATGTCAGTCCAGCGCGAACGTCCCTTAGCATATCGGGAACTGCTTCGAAGGCGTTGACAAGTGGTAGGGTCGATTGCTGGAAGGATGGGATAATTTGAGCCCACCCAGGTGCAATAAGAGTCGCCCCTGTTGCTGTACATAGACTCTCAATACTGGCCGTAAGGGCGAAGCAAGTGGTTAGAGAAAATAATCCGGAATTTCCGACCTGCCCATTGGTCAAGATATGGTATTCCGTTTGCTGATTAGAATCCTGTAGAAGGGGGCAGCAAGTAATTTTAAAAAAAGGTTATAATCAAATTATAAGATATAAATATGTCTGGTCTTTGTTTACCTGACTGGGTCCCAAAGGCACCTGATGCAACTGTCCGTCGTCATAACTTCTCAGGATTAACGTCTGCACGAGAGTAGCACATTTTTGTGCAAACGGAGCAACAAAATAAGTATGTTGAGTCGCTTCACGTTTTTGAGGATTTAATCGCTCGGAAATGACCGAACTGTTCGACGTGCATGCTGCCAAAATAGCGTAATGCTGTCCGTACTGTTGCTGATGAGAAATTCCTGCGAGCTGATTTGCATACTGATTGCTAGAGGGAAGCTGTTTGGGCAGCTAGAAAACAGATCTGTGATTTTGAATTCAATTCTTGATGAAAAATATTTTTTCTTTCGTACTGCAGCATCGTTCTGGAATTACTACTTAACAATCAGTATAGTAAAATCTATTTTTGCTTTCTTACAAGAAATAATATGCATTATGGATTTAAGTAAATATTCGAAATTATATTGTCGATAGAAGGTTCGATATTTATTGATCCCGCGCGTAGTTTTACGACGTCCTAATCTGCGAGTGGACTGGCCCAATTGTTTGAACTCGTAAATGGTTTTGTAGTCACCTGACAGCCACGCCATTTTTGACAACCCTAATTTCCCGGATTTAAAGGGAACGCTTGGAACTTATAACAAGAGAGCTTATTGATAGCGCCGATCTACCTGAAAGTATCGTAGCTGCGAAATTTGTGATTGTTGCTGGTTCTGAGGCGTGTAAATTCCATTTGTTGTTGCCGCTGCTATGCATGCAACCCGCTGCCATTGTCTTGTTGCTGGCCCCGAGTGACTGGCGACACCAGATGACGATGCTGCATAAAGATTCGTACTGCCAGACTGGAATTGTTGTTGTTGCTGCTGTTGCTGCTGAGGAAGGATCTCATGATTTTGTCCAGGTCCTGTAGAACCTCCTACTAAATTTGTCTGCTGTTGCGAAGAACTCGAATGTTCGCTTTAACGGTTATGCACAATCAACATGGTCCCTTCTCTTTTCTAACAAAAAGAGAAACTTCTGTGTCTCTAAACGAGTTTGTATTCTTATTCTTTATACTTTTCTTTTTTTTCCCTCAAATTAAATTTCCTCAAGAATTATGACTTTGCCCAGAACCATAACGGGTTGTAACAATGCAAAGCAATACAATGCGTGAACCTTAAACTGCTTACGAGTTTTCACTTTGCTCGGAAACCTTCATAAAATTGAATGAATGTCAAAGTCTGTGTGTGTAGTCGAAATAGGGATTAGAATTCATAATGTAAACCTAGTCTCTTCAAAATTTATCCAATCGAACACTAACCCTCGTGATTTTATTATTTATTCTCGGATTTTCCCTGCACGTTCGAGCTTCATTTACTGAATACTTACCCACCTCTTGTAATCCATGAGTCACGTCATTAATTACAGATTCTACTGATATTAATCTCTGTAATCGAGAATCTCAGGTGTCTTTTAAAAAAATATGCGTTTTGAGAATGGAGATTGCTTTTTGGAAAACATGTATTCTTTTTTTTAGCACGAGGCTCGGTATTCGATCGTCATTTGCTTATGTCATTAATGTCGTATATTCGTTTCCTGTAATCTTTTAGGCTACTGGATAAGTCAAAATAATAAGCAAAGGAATAACTTAAAGATACGTTTATTTAAAAACAAATATGAACGCTTCCTTATTTACACGAAATCCCGTTATATAAAATAAGTCTATTGAGTTGGAGTAAATGACAGATTCATTGGGGAGAGCTGGCTGCTAGGCGTTGTTTCATTGCGAGTACTTCTTTCCATTATTGGATCTGTCTCGTTCATGTCTTCAACCTGAAGTAAAGAAACAAATTATGAAGAAAAAAGGGAGTGAAAATTAAGCCATTTGATGTGTCTCGTACCACCATAGGATTCTCTTCCACTTTGACCCTCTTCTGGGCTATCGTCCTCAGGAAGGCTTTGGCTTCTTCCTTCGTCTCATCGAACTGTAGACACTTTTGAGCATAATGATTCGCCTGGTCCAGTTGATCTCGTTTCAAATGATACTGCGTTAAATATTTATATGCATGACTCAATTCAGTTCTGTCTGCATTTCGGAATTCGTCCATCACAAAGTCAGTGTAAGCCGCAGCGGCGTAATCATGCTCTCCTATCTTTTCATAGAGACTGGAAATAGTGAAATGATTGTTTAAAATTTCTTTCGTTTATCAATGAGACATTATCACTTACTTGGCCAGTCTAATCAATGCCATTCCCTCTATGTCTCCTACATTACAGGCTTTGTAATAACATTTCAGAGCATCCTGCGTTTTGTCCTGTTTTTCATAAGCTTCACCTAACGCAAGTACCATTCTGCTATCATGTGGTCTTAAGAGTTGAGCCTGTTTATAATAGTAAAGACCATAAAAGGGCATTTTTAAGATCTCATATGTTTGTCCCAATCCGTACCATGCTCTGTAATCCCGTCGATTGACCTCTGCAAAAAGTTCAATGGTGAAACTGAATTCTTCATTTGCTTTTTTACATTGTTATTCTGTATTATAAAGGCATTTTAGGATACCACTCACCGATAGCCTGTCTGTAACTATGTATGGCGGCATTTGTATTTTTCATTTCCATAAATTCATGACCAAGTAACGTCCAAGCAGACAAGTATTGTGGATTTAGTTTTAGTGCCCTTTGGAAATATAATACCGCCTTTTGATGATCCGTTCTTAAACTATAGTAATTACCTGAAATTCATACTGCACCATAAACGATCACAGAAAGCATTATATTTTATTGAGATTTTTCAGCATCGATTGGTCTTTTTTTTACCTACTATGCAGCAAGTTTCTAATCTGTACTTGTCGATCTCTGTTGCTCTGTGTGCTAAGTATGCCAGTTCTACTTTCAGTGCTTTTACGTACAACAGATTCGAATACGTGTCCATGTTATCCAAACAATAAGGATCATCTTCAATGATTCGTTTGAAAGTTTCTATGGCGTTGTCCACATCTGATGGAACGCAAGAAAATCTTGGAGGATTAATAGAAATTAAGCTACGTTCAATCTGACGCTGTCTTATAGTTACCTCTTCTATAATGTACTGCAATTGCCGTTTGAGCGAGAACATAGCCATTTTTTTCAAATCCCATAGATTGCAGTTCGTAGTATAATCCTAAACCTTCATCGATGAGTTGCAATTCTAAATACATATGCGCTACAAAAAACTGTCTCATCCAATGATTAGGCAACGTAAGACTCTCCAATTTTTCCCTGTCTGTGATTAAAGCAGCCAATTCTAACCAAGTACCCCAATGCATTGGTTTCTTATGCGTAGATTCTACTAGGACATCAGTGGCTTCTCTGACTAATTGTAACTTTTTTAGTACCACTCCAAAGAGGTAAAGACCAAAACCATCTAAAGTTCCTGCTAGATGATCTTTTCTTAACTCTGTACACAGTAGCTTCAGATTATCATTCTTTGAAGGATCCGGTGGGATATCTGTCATATCATCAATCTTCTTCTTCTCTCCGGATAAATACCGAGAGTACAGGCAGAGAAACCTAGCCTTAGGAGTTTTACACTCTTTAGTAAAATATGCAGCACGATCGTATTCTTTGAGGTCAAAGTAACTTTTAGCCAAGATGTACATATCCTCCTCCTCGTTACTTTCCATAAGATCAGCATCATTTGTCATATCATGAAGATCTAGCTTCACATCTTTCAAAGAGAAATTGAGTTCTGCTAGCCTGCAGAATAAAGTGTCTCATTAAATCAAAGAACACGATACGAATAAGCCAAAAGTTAGTATACCATTTAGTAGTATGTAATAATCCCCGTTGAGAACATTCATTTATTGCTCTTAGGAGGTCCATCTTAACCTCTTTTGTATTTAACTTTATTACAGAATCCTCCATGGTGAATCATACAGAAAAATATCACCGTGAAATATTCTTTCGAATTTTTAATAGTTTCACTTTTATATTACTAATTTTAAATGTGACTTTTCTCCAAAAATCAAATGTCACATTGCTAGATTTTACCGGCGGGAAGAATGTGTCGTTTGCTGTTGTTTACAGATATACTAGTACCACCTATACTTTCTTATGGAACTTATATAAAAGTTAAGGATATTTCTCCATCTACATTACGCAAAGTTCTTGTTGTATTTTCGAATGGCGTAAGTACGACTCCCTGACTAGTCGTTTGTATTTCATTGAAAATTTAATTTTCAATACGTCAGAAGTACATAATTATTAAACGTCAATGGTATAATCATGCCGCATACTCGTTTACTATCCTGGGTAAGAAAATTGTTATTTACGTATGGATATTTATGAAAAATTTGTTTTCCATTGATAATGAAAATTGTACTAGACAATCCACTCGATTATATTGTGGGCCGATGTTTAATAAAAGTAGTTCACTCTGATGCTGTAAGAGGAGTTGATATATAATTCAAATTAAAGTATTATGGAACCAGGCATTCTAATCTTGCATTGCATCATGGGAAATGTGTAAAACTTTGGCGCCGCCATCAAATGTTAAAAATGTCACGACACAAAATACAAAATTGCGTAATACTAGTTATGACCTCCACAGGGTGCAAATTCTCATAGTCAATTGGGTCATGGATTTCAATCGGAACAATTGTTTGTACCCGAAGAAGTGGACTTGTCAGAGATTTCTTTGGATGCTGAGAATATTAAAAAAATCGTAGGAGGAGCTGGTCACTCCTTGATTTTAGACAAGTACGGCTGTGTTTACGCATGCGGATGGAATAGCAAAGGCCAAACAGGAATTCCTGGTGAAGATATTGTACGAAAATTTCAAAAAATCGAAAGCCTCAAAGACGAAGTTATCACAGACATTGATTGCGGATGGGACAGTACCATGTGCCTTAACGAAAATGGTGAAATATTCGTCTGGGGCTCTAACAGCTTCGGACAACTAGGAATAGATCCTCAACGGCAAAGCTGCATTTTACAACCACAAAAAATAATAATGAATGAAAAAATAGAAAGATTTTCTCTAGGTCTACGTCATACAGCCCTAGTCGCAGAAACTGGTAAAATCTTAACATCCGGCACCGGTGGAAAGTGTCAATTGGGTTTAATTGATTCAGAAAATAAACCAATCAGACGCGCAAACACTTTTACCGAAGGTGATTATCTACTTTTTGAATAACCAACCGTCACGAAAATTATTACACACAAAGTCAAGCCTGATCAGCTTACGTTTGCGCATGCGCAAGATTATTACATAACCCACATACCGAAGGCCACGTTTCTTCTTCTAAAAATTTATTAAAAAACAAACCAGTTCCAGGATTGTCCAAAGTCACACAAGTGTCTTGCGGCCAGCATCACACAGTTGCCAAAACCAAGGATGAGAATATTTTTTCCTGGGGCGACAATAAACACGGACAACTCGGACTCGATCCAACTGTCCATCCAGTAGTCGCTGCGCCCCTAAAAATTCAACTAGACACATTCATTTCCGGTATGAATATTTATACCGGATGGACACACACGGCAGTTCTCGGTGCGTATGTCGAATTCAGTTCTTTTAATTATCATTAATTTATTACCTCCCAAGATCTTATAATGATCCTAAATTTTTCTAGTCAATGGAAAAATACTGGCGTGGGGTAGAAACACCTATGGTCAATTGGGCTGCCCAGAATTTCCAAAAGCAGCAACCTCAAGGCCTGATTATATAAAGAACCTTCCAGAAATTTCCGAACTGTCTATTGGTTCTGAACATAATATAGCACTGACAGGTAATATCGCCAAGCTAATCTTAGCAGGTAGCGTTATTTAATGGTCACCATTGTTCTTACAGGGGAAGGTAGAGTTCTTTGTTGGGGCTGGAACGAGCATGGAAACTGTGGTAACGGAAATGACAGTAACGTTACAGTTCCTCAGGAAGTCGCCCTTCCTCAAGGCTCTACGGGACTTTTGACTGGCGTCGGCGCTGGCCATTCCTTTGCAGTAGTAAAATTCCCTTATTAGGGGACTAACATAGAGATACAGTAAGAAATCATATATTCATATATATTGTTATGTCATCAGTGATTACCAATAGCCAATAAAATAGCAAAGGTGCCGTAAGAGTTCTAAGAACGTACTGTCACTTTCCACTCACTCTTTCTTTCCCTTTGACGTAATCACTTTTCATTTTTATTCACACCAATTAGCATATCTCCTAATGCCCCAATATCTATATGTATCCCCACTGCTCGATTCGTCCCTAGAAAGATTTTACGAAATTTTTCACAGTTTCAGTATTTAAGGCGTCGTTGTCACGATTCGTCCATCAGTGATAACGTGAGTCGCTATACAAAGAACTGAGAGTCAAGAATTTTTTTATTGCTTAAAAAAATTTTACTAGTACGATCAATATGAAACTTTGGACGGTATGAAAATATGATTTAAAAAAACTATATTTCTATTATAAATCATATTTTATTTTTTGACAGATCTTCATCCTGGTCATCCTGTCACTGGCTCTTGTGTCTTCGACTCCGATAACGGATTCTGATTATACCCAAAGTAATTACAATGACGACCTCAACTTACCTGGTGCAGAACGATCGTTTCATCCAAAACTTCTGCTGAAGAAGTTGAAGAAGATTCTGTTCTAGTGTCATATCTCCTTATGCTGATCAATACTTCACGAAGTCGATAATCGAATCTGATTGAGAGAGACAAAGTCATCAGGAATTAGACTATAATAATTTTTTATTGTTTGTAAATAAATATTTTTCTACCGTGCAAGAGGAATATATGCTATTAGATGTATTTAAATAAATATAAATTTAACTAAAAATTCAATTGTACTTTAGAAAATATTTCCAAAATCATCTGGTACCCCATCTAACGTATTCCTCAATGAGGATTCTCGTCAGCTAATTCGTAGAGACTATAGAACGTGGGGCGCAGTCTCACCTGGTGACCAGTGGTGGTGGCATAATAAACCACCTGGCACCCACTACTAGCAACCACTAGGCAACTGTTACTCCAAATAAACAAAACGTCTGAAGCTTCATAAAGGGACGTCATTTTGTAAAAAGTCAGAGATTAAAATGCTGCGCGTACGGTCGCAGAGTAATGTCTGGTAAGTAATAAAAAATGATTGAAATAAATAGGATGAGCTTTGCTTATTAAATTAATTAAAAAAATATATAAATTTTCAGCGAACAAGAAGCCAAATTCGTACAGGAAAGAATTTCCAACGTGGAGAAACATTTTGCTGAACTTTGCACAATATTCGCAGCGTTCACCAGGAAGGCAGCCAGGTAGTCGATAATTGAATATATTGATTATTTCTTAGGTTAAGTGTTGCACGTAAAGTCTAATTATCGTCCATAACCATAAATGTATTAAGGTATTATGTAACTTTTGATTTTTAGGTTACGTGACAAAAATGACGAAGTGGCCAAAGTCATTCAGACTTATGCAGAGTCTGAAAATATCAATCAGTCTCTCAGCAATGGTCTTATCAATTTCGCTACGACGCTTTCGGTCATTGGTGATTATAAAGATGCCGAAGTTCAGCGATTAGATTCAAAAGTCATCGCACCGATATCTCAGTATTCTGTGATCTGCAAACACGCGCGGGAGGATGTGAAAAATACGTTCGCAGCTCGGGATAAGGAAATCACTAGGAGGCGACACCTGGATAAGATACGTGAACGAAATCCACGAAATCGACAGATGATTGTATCCTTGTGTTGGTTAATTACCGGTTAGGAAATTAATTAATGATTTTGATAATTATCAATCCTTAACATGGATTATAGTCCCAGGCTGAGTCAGAATTGATGAAAGCTACGGTCGAAGTGTCTAGAGTTGTAAAGGGTTTGGAGGAACAAATCGATTCGTTTGAAAAGAGGAAGCTGCATGATTTGAAAAGAGTTCTTTTGGATTTTGTAACGATCGAACTGAGTTTTCATACGAAAGCAGTGGAATTGTTAACCAAGGCTTATCAGGACGTGGCGGAGATCGACGAAACGAAGGATCTTGAGGTTTATTAATTTTATAAGAGATTTGTTATACATTTTTTTTACGGGTTAGAATTTTGTCTATTTTATTTTTTTTTTTCTCGACTAGAGTCTGTAGAATAGTGTTTTTTAATTCTACCCTCGGTATACAGGACTTTCAAATCGCGAGGGGAGACCTAAACGGGGTAATTTCAAGAATGATTAATATTAGCTTGTCAAAGGGTAGAAATAGTTATTTTAATTTTTTTTTTAATCTAGGAATTTCGAGACGTCCTGAGGGTACCGGATGCTGTATCCAGACTAGATACTGTAAGAAGAACATCATTCAGACAGGCTTACTCCTTGACTAATCTTGCTGGCAGATTATCATCTTCACCTGCCATTGTCAAAAAATCGACAAACAGAACAGTCGAATCACTGGTAAGAAATTGACTGATAAGAATAATAAAAATTCTACCATTGATCAATTTACTCATTCTAGGAAAGTCCAAAGGGTGCTTTTAGAAATTCATCAGAATCAGTCCAGATAGAGGAGTACGGGATGAGTTCAGAAGAATCCGAATCCAAATCAGATTCTGAATCTGAATCTGCAAGGGAGAAAAGAGTGAGAACGAGGCACAAATCAATGTGAGCTAAGGATATAAAATTCTAATTTTTCATAATCATTTTATAGGAAAGGACAATAAAATATTTAAAACGAAGAAAACGCAGTCAATTTACCATACGAGGGATTCCTGTCATTCCTACTTATCAGAAATCCTTAACATCCTCAATCATTCACAGTATATCCAACGTGCAATAAAAAATCTTTGTCAAAACTTTTTAATTAAAAATATAAGCACAGATCGTACAATGGACGTACAAAGAAAGCCAAAAATAAGGATAAGATTCGTACAGCAACAATGAAAATGTATCTAATAATTTGTAATAAAAATTGTGTTAAACTCACTCTCGCAAATTCCCATAGGAATAGACTGGAATAAGTAGTGGGTTAGAATCAAGGGGGGGCGAAGAACTTTAGGGGATGATTGCGCATGCGTTGTCTGATACCCGGAGGGGTTCATCATCAGAAAGAGACTTGGAGTCGCACGCAGTACGTAGGACGCAGCTTGGGACACAGTCGATTCTCATGCGTGTTGGAAATCATCATTAACAATATTACTAATTAAAGTGTCAATCAACAATTAAAATTTCAAAATAATAAAAGGATCAATGACCGGGTGACTGTTCGACTCTCTTGGAATGCTAGAAGCCTACAGACATTATTCATCTCTGACTGTTTCATTTTGGTAAGTAAAACAATGACCTAATAAGACTGATAACAGAAAGAAGACAATTAATTTCAGTGCATCCTGTCAAAGAAAGCAGACATAAAATTCGCTCTTGTAGAACTAAAAATTCTGAGTCTTCCAGAGCATGGTCTCTCCTTGTACCATATTTACCTTAAATTTCATTTTTTATCAAAAAAATATTAATATTTCAAATTTGAAATATACACTCGTCCTATAGAAAATTTTCAAAAATTAGTCCAGTCTACTCCTATGGCTTCGTTTGACCTATCGAACCATTCGGAGATGTCGTGACGAGTCACCGTATTCACGTGGTACCTGTGTGAGTGTAGAGCCACAATGTACTCAATATGTATTTATACATATACATTCCTTCCTGTGTGTCTGCATGGCTACATAGCTCCACGACTTGCCAGATATACTCCTATGTCAGTGCTAGTGGAATTAGGGTTACTTTCAGTTATGGCAAAAGTCTAGGGCGGAGGTTTCGACAATGGAGGGTGAAGCTGGAACTAAGACTCAGGCTGAATTCGAGGGTGAAGCAAAGCTCTGGCGATCGATGACTCAAGAAATTGTAGTCCGTACAATCTTATCTTCTCCACTTGCATCCACTTTCTTTCTTAGCAGTCCATCTTAAAAATAAAAAAAAATCGAGTCATCCCCTTAAGCCATCGTTTACACAGTACCTGATGAAAATTCTAAAATTAAATTAGTTGTCTCAATAATTCGAAGAAGCTTCTAAAATCAGAACGTCAATAGA
This sequence comes from Calameuta pygmaea, assembly GCA_031762395.1. Lineage (NCBI taxonomy): Eukaryota > Metazoa > Arthropoda > Insecta > Hymenoptera > Cephidae > Calameuta > Calameuta pygmaea. Next base: position 2,236,271 of record JASANN010000246.1, read on the forward strand.
GCGAATTAAAGAAATCGATCCGTACCGGTAGAGTACAGTCAGTATAGACTTCCAGCTTGGAATTTGCATACAGAAGAAGCATCAGGGATTGGTCCAAGTGGAGGAGGACGTGGGCAGACCTGGGTTCGACGTGCTCGAAAAAGCGTCTCCATTGACTGTACCTGAGTGCAAGACTAATGAGATGACTTGAGTGATGCATCGGATGCACCGATGCACGAGTGCAGTGCTGGTACCTGAGAGATTTAAGAGCTCCTTGACTTCTTTAAAAAGAAAAAGGTCGATATTCTAGTTTTCCAAGGATTCTCATAGGTTCCTCCGGTCTCTTCGTCAGCGTCATGCTTCTCTACCACCCTCTGCGTCTCTCCTCCCTGTTTAACCAGTGTCTCTTCCTTTCGCTCTAACCCCTCGCCCCCTATCGCCCATTACGCGAAGGCTTCCTGACGTCACACCGAGACTTTGGTATCGATTCGCCAGAACCCATCCTCCGCGTAGCGCGGGTCAAGCCCCGCTGGTATAACTGCTTAGTGTCTCTGGAATTCTTCTCTTCAAGACTCCCGGTGCATAACCTACAATATTTTACATCGATCACCGTTCGAAGATTCGATCCTCTCGTTAACTGCATCGTATCGCGCAGACGGATTGTCTTTGAGGGTTATGGTTCTTCTTTTGATAAGGAGTCCAAAAGATTCACTTTGGAGGTTGTGACTGTACTGTATGTATCTATAGAAACTGTAGGGAAGCCAGGGTGTTGGTTCCGAGTCGATAAACCACGGGGAAACGCGAACTCTCCTGCGCGCAACTTCAATATGGTGGACGGTGAGTCGCCCACTTCCGTTACTTGTCTTCGTTACTTGGAGTTCCCTACGTGGCTTTTAAATTCAATCTCCAGTCTACTTCATTCACTTTTTCTTCCTTCGATCAATCAATCGAGACTTTGAATTTACTCGAAGACACTCACGACCGGAAGGAAGTTAATTATGCAGAGTCTCGTCGTCTGTCGAGCCCGGTTCGTTTTCACACGGAATCCTGGAAAAGATAATTAATTGATTTTCAATTAGACCGCGCTGGGGATGCTGAAGCAGAACCGTTCGCGTTAAGTCAAATTTGATCGATTAGCTTTTCTTTTTTGATTACAGAAAGGATTTGCAATGCGGCTCAAGGACGCTGTGGTCTCGGTGCCTCTGCATCCTGGGCTGAACAATAAGTAAGTAAATATACTGAAGGATAAGGCATTTTTTTCAAATATTACTTTTACTTTACGAAGCTTCGTCGAGGTAGGTTAATTCATTCGTAAATTTACTATCCAGTCAACTCGAGAGGAACAGTCTGGTCCCAGGCAACTCGGAGGAGATTGAAAATCGTAACGAGACTTCCGATAACTTCGATATCCAAGACGCTGAGGAGATCCAGGCTGATTTTAAAGAGACTGCGTGGGCCACTTCGAATCTTCATTCTCATAGTAATTCAAACGTTGATTCCAACGGTCGAAATAATATTAACAATAATTTGACTTCGCCCAGACTCTATCAAAGTAGCTCAGCCGAGAGTCTCGCCGATTACGAGGGTAAGTTAACGTGTATGTCTAATAATTAATTATCAATTTTTATATTATTTTCTCTTTATTAACAACAATCACCAATTCATAATTATATTCGTATACCGTGCACGATTTAAATATAAGTTGTGCCATTGACTAACGTCAGCTGGTCATTCGCTCCTACGTTCACGTTGTTAACGATCCTCGAAATATTGATGTTTGAAAATCCACCCAGTCTTTTCTCACGAAGCGTAACAATTTAAGAGTTCGAGTTCAGTCTAGTTATTGAGGCAGTTGCGTAAGCAGGCTGCGGAACATAACCAAAGTGACTCACGCTGTATTAGTCTGTTATGTGTGTCGGGCATCCGCAGGGCGTAACTCCGTCGAGGATTCCTCCCACGAGTTGACTCCATCCGAGTGGTCGGACTGGTCGGAGGAAGGAAATCTTCCGGCAGGCTGTCGAGGTATCGTAAATCCAAATTATCCAGGATTTCAACATCTGGCACCATCTTTGTTGTCTGACACGGATTTTACTGAAGATGAGCTCGAGAGTTGTGACACGTCGAAGCGCAATGAGATTTTGAACGGGAACGAGTACAATAACAACGTCGAGGAGAATCTAGTCGGTGGAAGTGTTAATCACTTGGAGGGACAGAAGTGTGAACAGAAACTTTTCTACGAGAAGCCCAAGTTCAATATACAAGTAAGGGAGTGTTCGTAAAAGTGACAGTTTCTAGGTTAAATTGTCAGGTAAAATTTATGCTTATTTTTATTCGCAGACTGTCACTTCCTTTTACGAGTCCGTCCTGCCATCTTCCGAAAAGTGCATTAACTACGTGAAGAGCGTCGAAGTGTCTCGTTCGGTGGAGTCTCTTTCCCCGGAAGCGGAAGTCAACGTAAACTCTGTAATCGAGGCGGAGACACATTTGACGGATATAGATCCGGACGAGGCTGTTGCTGATAACGTTTATGAGAAGAGAGAAGAATTTTGTAAGGCCATAGTGGAGGACAGACAACCTCGTGAAGTTGCCGTTGAAGTTGAAGTCGTTGAACTTGCTACGACCGTTAAAGAGACGCTGCAGTTTCCGGAAATAGAAGAGATTCTTGATTCCGGAAAGGTCAACGAGGTTAGCGAGGTAAAAGATTTTTCTGAAACAGGTTAGAATTATTTAAGATCGTCTTGTTCGCTCTTTTATTACCACGCTGATGATCTTATCCAGGTGGACGACATAATCGTTGATCACATCGACCTGATTCGAGAGGCAAAGGAATTGCCTCTACCTCAGAAAGGCAAAATAGGAAACCATTCGGTCACTGCGGAAAATCGAAACAACCCGGACGACTCGGAAACCAATACAGATTCCGAAAGTTATTCCGAGCTTGCGCCGTACACGAAACTCGAGGAAATCGACTTACTCTCCAGCATAGGAAGAGACATAGGGGTGGACTTGGAGAAATACGTCCAGCCCGTACCGGACGTGGTTGTCATGGAGACAGTAGAGGTGCACAGCTCGCACCAGGTGCCAGGAACAGATCTAGTCAAGGATATCTTGAGGGAAGACACAAATAAATTGCTGGATAAAGATTTACCGGAAGCCAGTGCAGATTCCAGGAAGAAAGAGAAGATGGCCAGAAATCAAGCCAGAAGGAGACAGCAGACTCATCCTACAGCTCCCCAGCGACGACCTGACAAACGCAGAGCGGACACTGATAATGGACCTGGTAAGCCAAATATTCTAAGATCCCTGGAATCAATAGAAAAATGTATTTATCTATTAAAACTTTGCTTCCATCACAGGTGGCTTTGACGTCTACAACATTGAAACAGCCATGCCAAAGATTGATCTGGATGCCATCGAGTCACATTTGAGAGCAGCCCGCGAAGAGGAACGTAGGGTAAGTCAAGAATTCTCAACGTCAACTTCCTGACTTCCTGTATCAAATGGTCACCTCTTATCCGGTACAGTCCCAGCAATCTACTCCTCTACACACCATACCCACATAGCATACAAGAATGTCAAGTACTATACCAAATGGTACATACTGTACGTCAACCACAAGAGCTATACGACACATAGTCACATATGCACGTGACACGTCATATGTGCCGTATGTGTTCCACATATCCAATCATATGCACATACATATAACTTAGAAACAGCACATACATTCATACGTGTGGGTTGCTCCTGCGACGATGAAGTCAGAGCTGCGTAGGAAACTCCTGTTGGCCGTCACAGTTGTAAACCACATTCAGCCGTCCCTGCGGTATTCATCGAATGTGTAAAAGATGTCCGATAACGAGAGACTCGCATCTGTCGCCTCGTGCGCTCGTATACGTTACAATTTTCTCCGGCATCGATCGACCAGCCGGCTGTTTAATTTTCGTTCACGTGATCGATCAATTAATCAAAAGTAAAGGCTACATAGTAAACCGATTGACGTCGTGCCGGCTCTGAAGCATCGGAGCGCATCAACGATCTTATAGGACGTTCGCGATAAACCCTGACATTCAAGATTTAAAAATAAATCCAGAGTGGGGATAGATGGTAGCGAAGATGAACGCGGTGCATCATCTGCGGGATGTTTTACCGCAAGAGGATTACGATGCCAAGGAGATGGAATCAGTGTGCAAAAAGTCACCAGTGCTCTTGGTCAGATACGCGCGTCGGTCAAATTGACCTGTGAAACACGTGAAGATCATCATAAAGGAAGCAAACCTGTAAGATGCATCAGATCGTCTCCAGATCTCGTCCTGCCATTCGACCCAAGGATCTTGACTTGACAGGAAGTTCCGAAGGAAAGTACAGTCAGGTACGAAGACGATCGTTAGGTAATTGACCTGGTGATTCTACCGGCAAAAGACTGGCGCATGTGTTCCATTGTCTACCGGTTAACCCGGTACCACCTTTTCTACAGTTGGACTGGGTCCTAACGAGACCGCTGCCACAGCTGTCTACTAGAATATTCATTGCCACGAGGCCATGGCGAAAACATCTCAAAAATATCTGGTCGACTAGGAAGTTGTGCTTTGTAAATAAGACATACTTAAAAGATGAGTTCAGTCAAGGTCTAGTTTCTGGAGTTCAAACTGACCAGTCGCTTATCGCTTGGCATTATCACGGTCCTGTATAACAAACAGTGACAGAATTTCATTAGGTGCTCTATACTGTATCTCATTATACAATGTATACTATGTATAAGTAATAATTAGCGTAGCTGACAATCGACCATGCAATGGCTGCCAGCTGAGGTGTCGAATGTCCACAGGTGTCAGACTGTCTCAATCAGTTTCCATTAACCGTCTTACATTAGTCAGTGGTCGACGTATCAAATAATACCAAACAGCACCGGCAAAGCAAGCATTTACAACCTAGATTAGTTCAAGTACAGGATTCTTTCTTAAATCTTATATCAAAGTTCTCACTGTATTGATAATGTTAAATCAAGAATGACTTCACGGTTACTGATAACAATATACACATGAGCGAGAGAGCGTTATCGCCGGTGTGTTTGATACGGAGACGCTAACCTGCCGTGTACGGGTTTTTCTTGTCTGTTCGCCAAGTGCAGCCGTCGCGGCGTCACATTGTCACCAGGAGTGATTAATAGAAAAAAAAAAAAAAATCGTATCGACAATGTGACAGTTTTGTGTATCAAGTAAAATTTGTACATTGAATCAAGATGCGTGGCGGATTTTATCATTGCCTAGAATCGATGTGAAGTTTGTGTCGCTCGTGATAACAACAGTGTCACGATATGAGGATGATGACGGAATTCAAGGATGCGAACGATCCGCTATACCAGTTTCTCATGAGAGCACCGATGTGCAGTATAAAGGTCGAGATCAATATTTAATCTATGAGCAATTAAGCCGTCGAACGTGGATTAGCTTAGCCGCCATGAAAAATTCAACTCGAAGAAGATTATGATATTATGAAGGTTTTTTTCAAAAGGTAAAACAAAAGTTAACCTGCTTTTGTACCTGGGGATAAAATTTTATCAGGTTGTATGAACTATAGCGAGTTCACACGGTTGGCTGATCATGCGTCTTCTTAGTGTCACCATGTTATGCATTGTCTTTGGCTTTAGAAAATTTTATACTGGTTTATCATACTGTACTGATAACTTATGTCGGGTTCACACTGCTCGCTGAAGTACAAGAGCGTCCTATACCTATTTGCTGTGATAAGTGGACTAGGAATTTACATAGAATCCAGTATTTTCTTTTTCGTCGGACTGAAATCACTATACCGGTTTTTGGATAAGACTCCCGGTGACACAAGTACAGTCCGATTTAGTTTTATGGATAATTGATTTCACGAGGAATGAGCTGTATCCGTTTTAGAGAGAGCGTGGAGGAACGGCGGCGATAGAAGAAATAAATTTGGCGAAAGGCTCGTTGCGCGTGTAAACCGAGCATCAAAGTAATAACATTGTTGCTGGAGTGTGTAGCTATTGTACAGTGCGGACACAACTAGACTGTACTAGGGGGATAGACACTTTCACTAGGTACCTCAAGTGCGCAGAGCCAGCTATTCCAGTTTACTCGGTAGCTGCACTCGAGGCAGGTCGTTTTCTTCTATTGTCTTGTCGTACCGCCAGGCGAAGGAAGAGCATGGGTAGCAGCGGCAAATCGCGTAGACATTACAAAAAGGACTCGCGATTCGTCGCTGATCTCTACACCTTTACTTACGACAAAGATTTCGATCTCGTAAGTAACACAGTCAAAGATCCGAATAATAATTGCTTAACTTTACCACGTAAATACGGTGTGGTATTTTTGCTTGGACCACAGGGTATAATATATAGAAAAAAAAAAAAAAAAAAATTTACACAATGTATTAAAATTTATTTTCAAGCGCAAAATAACCTATGATAATTTCTATGGAAAGCGAAGAAATTATAAGAACAATTTTTGTACTTGGTTGAGGTAATTTCGTAATGTCTAAATTGACAAATTCGTTACGCTCTATATACGGGAATGCAACGTGTATAATCCGAGACGGGTCTGAAAGAGAAAATTGCGTTCCTCGTGCGGTAGTTTCCACCCAGGAAATAGTATGTAGAGATTCCAGTCGGACGCCTGTAGCTGCATGTATGTGTGCGTTGATTGAGATGGGGTTGGTCAGGTCTGGTCTAGGTGTCTCTGTCAGAAATCAGAAGTCTTGCTCAGACGAGAGAGGTAGATGGAACCACTTCTTGGGTAACGGATCTGTAAATACGTTACTCGGGTTCGCTTCTTTCTTGCCGACAGTCTCGGATGACAGTTTCGTAGTTCCATTTGCGCCCACGCGGAGCGTGAGGTCGTTGCGCCAGGGCTGGCAGGACCTATGGAGAAAATAGAAATGTGTCGGAGTTAGCGTGTCTCAGCCCTGTGATCTCTGAGTTACGATTTGACATTGAATTCTATGTTGAGATCAATTGAATTGAGAAGCCAGTAGATTTCTGATAGGTGTGTTATTTATTGTAATCAGTGTAGGACTTGAGTCACTCGATGACGTAAAGACTTGGCGACCTGCGAGTATCGCAGAATTAAAATGCTCACTGATTGTGGAGGATTGATGTACGTTGTTCAGGAAGACGAGCGGGTGGCAGAGGTCGTTGAGGCTGTGGCAGCGGGTCGTGAACCGGAACCAAAAGATCGTGACAAGGAAGACCTGCTAGCGCGATTCGATCGACTCGTGCAAGGAGACCCACACGTATCTCATCAGGTGTGAATGAGAAATCTCATGCTGACTCAAGAAGAATAAATACTTTGATGTACAATATATGTATAACCCTGGATTTAAAGAATTTTGGACCACTTTGTGTACCTTGGAGACATCAGGTTTTATGAATTTATTTCCAGCGACGAAATGACCGTGAAGAAATTAGGAGACGGTTGGCTATGGGTCCTGACGCAGAAGATCTACGTGCTGAACGAGGTCGCAAACCTAGTCTCCAATCACGACTTCAAAGTGGTACGTGGGTGATGTGGTCTATGCTTATTTTTGGATTATTATTTAACGTCTGTCCTCCTCCAGGGATGAACCTGCAGATTTGCTTCATGAACGAGACACCCTCCGACACAGAATCGCCTGTGTCCGAGAATGACTCTTCGGTTGGACCGGCTTCCTCTGCAGATGTGAAACAACAGGCTCCCCTCCGACCGCAAGTTCTAAGTCTGCCACCATTAAGAGTCGATTCCAGTGCACCTGTAGACGAAGCCGACTTTTTCGCTAGGCAGGCTAGACTTCAGACAGAGGCAAGGATGGCTCTTGCCCAGGCCAAGGAGATGGCTCACATGCAGATGGAGGTCGAGAGACAGAGATTGAAACAGAGTCCCATTACCGAGATGGTCCGGTCCAGTCTTGAGAAGGTAAATAAAAATCTGGTCGAAACCGGAAGCTACAAAAAATAGAAGAAACTAAAAAGTGAGGCTTATTAACAGAGCTCACTGTCAACGTTATTTCTGAATTATCCTTCAGGTTGGGGTTCAGCTCGGCGACGACCGGCGCAGGCTCTCCCGGGTGCTGCTGACGGAGCTGAACGTTGCTCAGCTCCAGGTAGTGGCGAATGACCTGCATGCCAGAATCGCCGCGCTGAACGAGGCTTTGGTCGAGGGTTTACTCAGAAGGGATGATCTTCACATGGAGCAGGATTCGATGCTGGTCGACGTGGAAGATCTGACGCGATACTTGTAAGTTTTGAGCTTTGGCAAAAGATCAAATGACATCAGCAGCCCCTTGACACGTCCAACAATCATCTGCTTCTACCATTGCACTCTGACATCTCTTGTTCATTTATATTCTATGCTTGTCATATCATCATCTGCTATCTATGGACGCACACACACTCTCTCTCTCTCTCTCTCTCTCTCTCTCTCCCTCTCTCACGAGCGGTGTGTGAGGTGCTGTCTCTCTTTGCTGCGCAGAGGTGCCAAGCAGGAGTCATTTAAACGTCAGAGTATCTCAAGCACGAGGGATCAGCCAGCCTCGAATCATCACGTCCAGCAACAATCGACCAGCCTGCAGACAAAGTTAATCAAGCCAAAGTTTACGAACCGCACACTGGTCGGGCTGGTTCGCAAATAATCTTTTGCCTCGAGGCTTTGCAGTCTCGTCGGAAAATGAGCCAGAAATTAGGCGCGTTCACGGATTCCTCAATAAATTTTCTTCCGACGCACCGAAGACGATTTGCCAGGTGAAGCTGAAGAGCGCGAAGAAAATTTCTCAAAGAGACACACGGATTTTCTCGTCACCCGTTTCAAGAGAGGAAGAGGATCGTGACGGATGAACTGAAATAAAATAAATTATCAAGATCATCGTCGAACGCGTCAATTTCCACGAATTTTCAAAACTTTTTACGTGCTAGATGAAAGATGATGTCTCGTTATCCCAGGAGACTCTTTCATCGAGGATGATCCCGCCGTTCGTTGTGCGATGCCCTTGGCCTGTACTTTATCATTTTTCGAGATGATCGTGTCCAAGTATAATTGTAGAATAGCGAAGTTAGGACACTACTTGAATGTTGTATATATATCGTAAAAAATCGCAATTAATGATCGTATATACGTAGCAGTTCTACTTGTCACTTTCTTTATTTTTTTTTTTTTTTTTTCCATTGATATCAAACCGATCCGAATGGACGTCATCGGATCGACTCGGAGGACGTTCGAATCCGTTTATACTGTAGCCAAGAGATAAATGACACAGTTAGTAAATACGTAACTACAAATTCATACAATAATAAATCCAAATCTTCTCTCGCACTCGCCCATTATTCGAAATCGTAGAGACGTAGCAGCACGTAGCGAAGCTTTTCCGCGCTGCTCGGACGCATTAATTACGTGCCGCCTTTGCAGTTTGTCGAATTAAAGATCAAAGATTGAAGATCAAAGTCCCTTTTTTTAGGGTCCAAGCTAGAATCTACAGTGATACAACGCAGGGGTTGAGATCCTGGCTCCTGTCTGTGACGATATTTCCGTAATTTCATTTTAATCGACGTATAATCTCCTTCTGGTTTCCATCATGGCGCTCATCGGTATCAGCAGATACTAAAATGAGCCATGGAAATGCGCTCTAATTATTACAGAGACGAATTCGACGTAAATACAGTGTATGGGTAATCGAAGATCGATGGGAAAATTACGAAATATGTAAACGATATTTCACGGGAATCAGAAATTTCGCAACGGCCTCGAATCTGTAATGAAAGAATCACAGTCGATTAACAATAAATATAATAGATTTGCATAATTATCTACAAAATAGTTTTAATCGTAATATTAATTAATAATATACAGATTGTAAATAACTAAAGAATAATAAAATATGCTGTAACAAGTTTTCTCTTTCCTCCGTTCAATGTGTCATGATTTCCATCTCCTTGGAATTGACAGGAGATTGAAAAGGGCAGTAGTTGAGTTATTTTCTCTCTCTTCCATTTCCTCTATTTTTCTTTTTTCTATCTCGGGAATGAAATTTCAGGAGAACTTCCGGTTCTAATGATGTGTGACGACCGCGTCTAGAATTCCTCCGACTATTTGTTTCTTCCAATGTAATTATGCATAGTAATGGCGTTACCCCATCAGAAGAACAATGGGGCTTTCGAGTCGTCAGTAAAGAATTAAACGAAGGGGTTAATTATTTGTTGAAAATATAATATCCTACCTCGAGTAAAACGAGTAGATTAATAGTCTCTCGCTGACACACCCTTTATATACAAAAGAAAATATCAAATTGAAATATCGGCGCAAGCTTTACTATAAAATTATATGACGCAGGTATTAAGTTATTATGACTGTCTTAGACACAGGTCTTACGACTACGGTAATTTCAATGGTGAAGGGCGACGTGCAATTTGAAGCAGTTTCGTAATTTATGTATTTTCTCCCATGTGTGATACTATACAAAATCATGAGAAGCAAGGCAATGCGAATTCCGTCGTAGCCGAGCGATACGTGAACACGAACCTGCGGCTTGGCGGGCAGAGGTTCTCCGCTACCTCTCCGCTGGTTCCCAAAGCAACCCTTAGAACGAGACCAGGAATTACAGAACTTCGCTAGAACTATTGAAAAAACATATTGCTGAAACATTTTTGAGACGTTTTTAAGAAAGTGCGGTGCCAACTTGACACCGTGTAGGACCTTAATTTTTGAAAAATGTTTCATCAATAGAGAAAAAGGATTAAGAAGAAGAAGGAATAAGAGAAAAAG